>CM021102.1:843229842-843273489 GCA_007115665.2 Sequoiadendron giganteum
AACCCTAATCCCTCAACCTCGATAGCCTCTTAATCACTCAACCCTTAAACCCTAATCCCTCAACCCCTATACTCTCTTAATCCCTCAACCCTCAACCCTTAACCCTTAAACCCTAATCCCTCAACCCCCATACCCTCTTAATCCCTCAACTCTCAACCCTTAAACCCTTATCCCTCAACCCCTATACCCTCTTAATGCCTCAACCCCTCTACCCTCTACCCTTAAACCCTAATCCCTCAACCCCTATACCTTCTTAATCATTCAACCCCTCTACCCTTAAACCCTAGTCCCTCAACCCCTATACCCTCTTAATCCCTCAACCCTCAACCCTCAACCCTTAATCCTTAAACCCTAATCCCTCAACCTCCATACCCTCTTAATCCCTCAACCCTTAACCCTTAACCCTTAATCCCTAAACCCTCTACTTGAGAGAGAGAGGGAGAGGTGGTGGGAGGGACATACTTGAGGGAGAGGGAGAGAGATAGAGGGGGTGAGAGAGGGAGGGAGTGGAAGAGATATAGAGGGAGTCACTGTTAGAGGGAGAGGGGGTGGGAGGGGGAGACTTGACAAAGAGAGAGAGAGAGAGAGGAAGATGGGGTAGGACGGAGATACTTGAGAGAGAGAAAGAGGGAGAGAGGGTGGGAGGGAGAGAGACAAAGTGGGAGAGAGATGGAGAGATACAAAGTGGGAGAGAGATAGAGGGAGTGAGAGAGAGGTAGTGGGAGAGAAAGAGAGGGGGAGAGAGAGAGAGAGAGTGAGAGAGAGAGGGGGTGGGAGGGAGAAACCTAAGAGAGAGGTAGAGGGAGAGAGGGTGGGAGGGAGACACCCAAGAGAGGAGCGGGAGAGGAAGAGAGGGTGGGAGGGAGACACCCGAGAGAGGAGAGGGAGATAAAGTGGGAGAGAGGGGGTGGGAAGGAGAGACCTAAGAGAGTAGGAGAGAGAGGGAGTGGGAGATAGAGGGATGGGAGGGATACAAGGAGTGAGAGAGAGAGACTTGAGAGATGGAGAGGGGCTGGGAGGGAGAAGGAGTACTCGAGATAGAGGGATTTGAGAGATATGTAGGGAGTGAGAGAGAGATAGAGAGAGATAAGGGTTGGGGGGAGATACCTGAGATAGAGGGAGAGAGAGAGAGAGAGAGTGGGAGGGGGTGGGAGGGAGATATCTGAGAGAGAGGGAGAGAGAGGGAGAGAGATAGAGGGAGTGAGAGAGAGAGAGAGAGGATGTGGGAGAGAGATAGAGGGAGTGAGAGAGAGAGAGAGAAAGAGAGGCCTGAAATAGGGAGAGGTAGTAGAAGGGAGAGACTTGAGAGATGGAGAGGGAGGGATAGGGGTTGGGAGGGAGAGACTTGAGAGAGAGGGAGATGGAGAGAGAGTGGGAGAGAGATAGAGGGAATGAGAGAGAGAGGGACTTGAGAGAGAGATGGAGAGTTGGTGGGAGGCAGATACTTGAGAGAGATGGAGAGGTAGAGGGAGAGAAATAGAGGGAGTGAGATAGGGAGGGAATGGAAGAGAGATAGAGGGAGTGACTGTGAGAGGGAGAGGGGGTAGGATGGAGATACTTGAGAGAGAAAGAGGGAGAGGTGGTGGGAGGGAGAGACCTAAGAGAGAGGGAGAGAGACAAAGTGGGAGAGATTGAGAGAGAGGGAGTGGGAGAGAGAGAGGGAGTGTGTGTGTGTGTGTGAGAGAGGGGGGGTGGAGATACCCGAGAGAGAGTGAGAGAGAGAGGGAATGGGAGAGAGATAGAGGGAGTGAGTGACAGGCCTAAGAGAGGGAGAGGGGGTAGGAGGGAGAGAATTGAGAGAGAGACAAAGAGATAAAGATAACAACCTAAGAGAGGGAGATGGAGTGAGAGAGACAAAAAGACCAAAGAGGGAGAGAGAGAGGGAGAGATAGAGGGAGAGCAAGAAAGGGGGTTGGAGTGAGATAGATTTATATAGGTACCTATGTGGGAGGGAAAGAGACCTGAGAGAGGGGATTGGACTGAGAGAGTAGTCTAGGTCACGTCGAAGGGAGTGAGACCTGAGAGATAAAGACTTCAGAGGGATTAAGAGTTATCCAGTTACGGTAATGAGTTAGAGAAGGTATGAAAGGTAAAACCTTGACTATCCATCTATGATCATAAACTATGCACTCTAAGCATTATCAAATTTGTTGACCAAAGAGGGGAAATCTTGGTTTTGTGCAAAGTAGGCCATTTGGTGAGCGCCAAATTTAGCGGTCGCCAAATGGCCTTCTTTGGACGTGTTAATTGATAGGATTTGCCAAATTTCCTCATATTTTCTTTCGTGCTCCTCGTCTCATTTGCACGTCTTTCAATGCATGTTTATAAAAAAATGGTGATAGCGTTAACTTCTCTCTTAGCTATCTAAATATATAATTATTTTTTCATGTTGATTTAGTTAAGGTTTTGATCCATGGCTTCTATTGTAAATGCCTTCGTTTTTGGTCAAAAACCAACATGTGCTAGTTTTAGGATAGATTTTTAACCATTCATCAAAACGTGAAACAAATTATATTTTTTGAAACTAGACTCCATTCTACACATGATGAAAAAAAAAAGAATCAATTTTTGATTAGTTTGCAAAAAATTTAGGGGGGAGCATGCTCAAATTTCAACTTTTCAGGATGTGTCCACTTTGAAAATATATAAAATATTGTATATTCATTAAAAAAATTATCCGAAAGAACGAGATAAACTACATGGTGTTAGCTAATTTCTCACCATTGGGATTTTTGAAATTATAAAAAAGTCAATCAAAAAGGGGGGAGCCCTCAGGTGCTATGCTATTTTTTTTATAAAAACAAGACCTCTTTTGGGCCCCCCCTTTTTGAGACCCTTTATCTTCATTAATTTCAAAAAAAAAAAAGTAGCTTCTAGAAAATAGACTCGGAGCACTTCAAATTTTGTTCTTGCTGCATCTTGAAATTTTGAGCATAACTATCTTCATTTTATCGTACAAATCAGATTTTGTTGATTTCAAAAAAAAAGTGGCATCTTAAGAGCCAAAATTGTGTCATAGATTGGTGCACTTACCCCACACGATGGAATTTTCATACCTTCTATAGGGAGTATTGTCATATCCGTCCTTTTTGGACCTAAATCTGTAAGCTTTAAGTTTGACATCATCTCGGGGTCTGAATTCTTCAGAGTGAAGCTAGGTATCCCCAAGCTAGTAGTTATGAACGCAGTTCCATCAATCTTACACAAATGTCTAAAGTTTGTTCATGGAGGTTCGGTACATGTTTTCCATGACACCAGTTACAGACCACCAGTTGCATGTGGCAATTATACCTTGGATTACTTTTGACCTACCTCTCTTGGTCCTCTCCCGCCCAGGAAGGACCTCCTACACCGCACGTACTAAAACTATAAGAAGGGGCGCACTAGGCCGAAAGTGAGATACCCTCCTTCAACTTATGCTATCTCGCATAGAGCTTGCTTAAAGGCTGATAGTGATGCCGCTAAGGCCTGTAGAAGAGAAGAAGAGAAGTCATCTCAAGATCCTCCTTCTTCCTCTTCCATGGTTCAACCTAATGCTTCCTCTCGTCCTGTCATGGTACCATCTGCTTATGTATCACTTTTGTGAGAGAATCCAATGATGCCCACTTGGCGGAAGGCCAAGCATCCTGCATTTGAGCTTCCTTTCTTACTAATGGAGCCTAGGCCTATTCGGTATGGAAGACAAAAATCCCCCTGTGGAGAGTCCTCTTTATCTTGGCCTTCGCGGTCTCCTACTGTTCATGTTCCTAAAACAGTAAATGGGAAGAGGCCCGCCACCAAGGTGCTAGAGTCAACTGCTCCCACCATTTTTGAGCCTACCCCTCCTCCTTCAATTCAGGAGTCTGCCCTTCCACTAGAGACAGTCATGGAGGACACTCCCATGGCTGAGCAGAATCCTTATGTCCCTTCACAAGTTTCGGCTTCCGATGTGAAGAGCCATAGAAACCGCCTTGCACATTCATATAAGCGCCAATGAAAGGCTCCCCTAGCCGAGCAAGCCTCCTTATAGAAGGAGGAAGAGAAGACCACATCTCCTATTGTGTCCTCCTCTTTCCCTCCTTCTATCTCTGAATATCTTTCGACTCTCGCTGTGAGTGCACATGTACCTAGAAGGGTACAAGTGTTCATCACCCCTTTGGTGGAGCTGCCCTTGTTGACTTCCGTCTCAGATGTCTTGCCTTTCCCAAAGCCCATGGACATGGTCAACACTTCAGTTGTGTCCATTGCGGCTCTTTCCTCTTCTTCCTTGACACTCCTTGTTTCATCGGTGGGGAGTTCACCTCCCTCGATGAAGAAGAAGGTAAAGCCTGGCCCCTCCAGCAACGGAGGACGTAAGAAGAGCCCACCTTCTCCGAAAGGTGGCCCCAAACTGACTTGTTTTGTCTTAGTAACAGAACTAGGCATTTGTCACTGCTCCCGAGTCTCTTGGTGAGCCTAGAAGTGAACCCCGAGTTCAAATTCCCTTGTCCATCGAGATCAAACATGGCACTCTTGTTAAGTGCATGTTTAATTCGGTGGACAAGGTCCCGACCCTATCAGCAATCTTTGTTAGGTCGTTGACCTTGGACCCACAAGAGCTAAGCGACGGAGACCTTACAGGTCCCTCTTCTTTGGTCATTGTTGCGGGAGGATCAAAAGCTCCTCCCCTTAACATTACACCATTACAGGCTTGTCTTCCTTCCTTCGATGATCTAGAGTGGGAAGTTGACGAATTCCTTGTTGACCAATGTTAGGGGGAGACCCTCTTCTTGATCTTTAGATTAGATATGTGTGTGTATCATGACATGTGCTTCCCCCATGATCGTACTACATGTGCCTCTATGACCCTCGTCACCCCTGTTAGTGTGTGGATATAGGTGTGGTGTTTATTTTGTAAACCTTCCTCTATATGTGTCATCATTCTTCCATGTTTGTGATTGACTTTTGGTAAATTAGGGACGATGCAAAGCATCGGGAGGATTTAGGTGTCCTTCCATGTTGACCCAATTTTTATTTTACTTTGTCTTTCGTACATTCTTCTTGATTTGGTTGGGGATTGATGATCTTTTGCCCCTTACCACGGTTACCTAATATATTTAAATAAAGGTAGATCTAACCCCGCGAAACCAGATCCCCTTGTGTCCTCTGTGTATGATTTGTCTTCTTTACTTTTCACTTTATATTTCTCTCATCTTTTCTTGAGTTGTCTCTTTCGTGTGTGACAATGCACCTTCTACATTACTTGGTCTTTAGAAAATGCATTCGTTTCCAAACAAATATTTTCTTGAAGACCCTTTCTTGATAGAATTGCATTCTCAACATGAAACCCTAGTGAAACGTGTTCCCTTCATCATGGATTCATAAAGAAAGGACTTGGAAATCCTCCTCTGAAGTAGGAACGGTCTTATTCTTCCCCTCGTGAGAGCTCATCTCCTTCCTTTCAAATTCCTTGATGAAGTGAACATATTTCAAAAGGATTCCTTGATGATGAATCAATTCGAGAAGGGAGACATTAAGCTTTTTGAACAGCGTGTCCCTTGAGGGACCCCTTTGAAAGTTTTGACAAATTTCTATTGCATCTAGCTCGGGGATAGCCTGACTAGGCCGATTTCATTTCTTCACGTCTAGTCTAGGGCAGCCCGACTAGATCGTCTTCGCATCCTTATGTCTAGCTTGGGCGCAGCCCAACTAGACCGGCTTCACACCTCGATGTCTAGTTTGAGGGTAGCCCGACTAGACCATCTTCGCATCCTTATGTCTAGCTTGGGGGCAGCCCGACTAGACCTTACCTTTCAAACAACGTGTCCCGTGAGTAGACCCTCCTTCCTTTTGAAGGGTTCTTGAGGGACCCCTTTGAAAGTCTTACAACTTAGCAATGGTTTGTGTGACTGTCTGTTCATTGGCCTGCATGCTCACTTCCTGATGTGTTCTATCTGCAAGTAAACATGTCACCATCTTTGGCTCTGTGGAGTCTCCTTTGCTCGGTTTCCTTCATGTGAGATTTCTTGAGGGATACCTTCCTTGCAGATCTACGGGTCTATGAGGTGCTTTTCTTAGTCTCCCTCATGTGAGAGCTCTTGAGGGATACCTTCCTTGCAGGTCTGCAGGTCTGTAAGGTGCTTTTTCTGGTTTCCTTCATGTGAGATTTCTTGAAGGATACCACCCTTGCAAGACTATGACCCTGTAAGGTACTTTTGTACTTCAATTTTTTAGTTCCGCGAAACTATGTAGTCCTCTCTTACACTTTCGAGTTCGCTAGACCGTGCTCTACTTCCTTGTTAGTTTAGGTATGCATCTCTTACTTTGTTGCTTCTTTACTACTCTACTTTACCGAAGCACTCACTAGTACTCATGCTTGCTAAAGTGGGGGAAAAATGTATTAACATGAATTTGCACCCCTAATGCAAATTCCCTTTTGACCCTTAGCACTTTAGAAAGTAAAAGGCAGAGGTTTAATTCCACTTAAGCTCACTCCTTGCATTCCACTCGGTGCTTGTTGTGTGTTTCAGTGAGGGAGTTTATGTCGGGGACACCCATGTGGCACGTAGATGTCCATGTGGCGCGCTTATGTCCCTGGCAGATTCTTGCAGCTAGAGACTACAGAGGCGTTACATTTTTTATTAGAAGTCAAAGAGTAACGTCCCTCTTCGGTTGGCCAGCCCGAATATGGTCATTTTTCATCCATCTCTTCATAATATTCACCCTTCCATCCATAGCTCTCCTCAGCAAAAGTTTTGAACAAGTTTGCCCACTCTCCCCATGCATTGAGCATTCATTTCCAAGCTTTGTAGTAGCACCATTCACTCCATTGCAGCAATCCACTACTTTGTCACTCCAATAGGATGAGCACAGGACAAACACCGTGGAAATAGAGGCTTAAGTCCCTCTCGTTCACTTCTCCACAAGCCTTGAGTGCTTTGAACGGAGGCGGTAAGCTCCTCTAGTCTCTCCTCTTGCTTTCAATTGAGTAAGCACATATTGCTTGTAGTGTTTTTGTGCTTATGTAGCTTGTAGTCTCTTTTCTTTATCATTTATTTCTACTATTCCAAACTTGGTTGTCCATGGAGGTGGAAACACCAAGACGAGGATCTGACTGAGGCAGGCCCCTATACAACCCCAACAATTTCTCCCTTTATTGTGTGTAGGTGGAGAGAACTTGGAGCAAGCTGGAAAGGAGAGCATTGCATGAGATCATCTTCATCACCTTGGTGGTAATACATTTCTTTTATTGTATTTGTATCTACATTTCTCTTTTCTTAATCATGTTTCGTCACTTTAGACACCTCTAGACTAGGTTGATAGTCTCTTTTCTTGAGTTAGAACCCTATCTTTTTGGTTCTCTATCCGTACGGACGCTAGTGCACCTGTGAGAAGCCAGTGCATTGTGTTGTCGTCCTGGAACTGCGCTTTTGTCCTTAGACAGAGAGTTGCCTGAGGCACGAATTTGACTCTAAAGGCCGACTCATCTAGTCTCATTCCAACATTCAGGATTGTAGAGTGATCGAAGGGCTCATAATCCTCATCATTCTCATCTTCTTCATCCTAACTATCCCTTAAACTGAGGTGAGTTAGGGCAGCCTTTCCGCTCTTGGCCTTTCATGACTTGGGGCCTTGTAGTGGGTGGTCTCCCTCTCTCACACATATAACACAAGAAAAATTTATAATATCAAGATAGGCACTAGGAAAATTCATCGCCAACAATTCATCGAAGGAAAATCCATCGCCAGCAATTCACCATCATGGAAAATTCACTGACAAGAAATCCACCGCCAAGTAAAATTCACCACCAACAATTCACCAATATTTATTAATATATATTTCAAAAACTAGCCATGAATTTTACTTGGTGTGTCGATAAATTTTCCATGGCGGTGAATTGTTGGTGGTGAATTTTCCTTCGATGAATTGCTAGTGATGAATTTGTCGGATGCCATCAAGATATGTTCCAGAGTGCTTCATTAATTCAAATATTTTGAGAGCATGCTTACAAAATCCATTTTGTGCATATCCCACAATCATTGCATTCCCTGTGACTACATTTCTTTGAGGAATTTTTGTGACATAGTTTACGTGCCTTGTTTATGCTTCCACATTTCCCATATATGTCTGCTAGAGCATTTCCAATGATAATATCTGACCAAAATCCTCCTTCCATTATTTTTTATACATATGACAAAATCCTTTTGTCCTTTATCCTTTGATTGATTGCATACCTTGTTCCAAAGCTCCCATTTTGACACAGGTAGGGAGGATACTGGCAAAGTTTGTGGAGTTTGTATTTACACCTACTAATAGCATTTGCTTGAAAGTTTCTGAAGCCTTTTCAACAAATCCCTTTTGTGTATATCATGCAATCATGGCATTCCATGAGATGACATTTTTTTTGGGTATTATGTCAAATAGTTCACGTGCCTTGTCTATGCTTCCTTAGTTTGCATACATTCTACCAAGGAAGTTGCAGCTACAACATCTGACAAAAATCCATTCCTTTATCCTATGGTGGATGTCCAAACATCCCTTTCCAAAGATCCCATTTTGGCACAGGCAGGGAGGATGATGGAAAAACTGTGGTGTCTGGTTTTACACCTGTTGAATACATTCGATTGAGAGTTTTTAAATCCTTTTCAATAAATGCATTTTGTGCATATCCTGCAAGCATTCGACGAGCCCACGTTTCTTTGAGGTATGTTGTCAAACAGTTCACATCCCTAGTATATGCTTCCACACTATGCTTACGTGTCTAGACCAGAGCATTTCCAGCAATAATGATGGACATCTGTACCTTGTTCCAGAGCTCCCGTTTTGGCACAAGGCACGAGCACGCATGCAAATGAAAACTATTCGGGTTGGACCTTGTTTGTTGTTGGGGATACTACGGTGGGAGAATACGATTTAAAAAATTTAAACTTTGTGCAGGATTAATAGCAAAAGCGGCAAAATGCAAAATTTAAAAGTAACGGTGCTTGTTACCGTCTGTTTCTTCTACGTCCTTTGTTGGCGGGCCCCACACTATGTTATCACATCATGTATGTTTTTATGCGCTTTTGTATGTACATAAATGTGTTTTGTCTAGGAGTTAACCGACTCCCACTTTAACGTATTTGCTTTTTTTTATATTTAATCAATGCAAGAAATTTACATCAATTTAGGCAACCATAAGACTACAAAAAAATAAAAATAGAAACCATTAAATTGTTACAACCCAAAACCATTACAAAATTACTAGTGTATTTGTTAGAATGACTAAATTAATTATTCACCAAACATGATGTAGAAACATGCAGTTCACGCCATCATAGCTCACAGACCAGTAGGCCCCTCAAGCCGCTTCAGCTGTCCATGCAGTTCACACCATCATAGCTCACATGTCCATCGTAAATATTGTAACTAACTCTGACTTACAGTGGACACTTTGACGTATTATACACGGATACATGGTCTGGGCTTTGATTTTAAACGCGTGGAAACTTCACAATATATTGTTCTTTCGTTTTTGCTTTACTTTGCTATCCCTTGCTGCACTGTGTTTATATTCGAATAAACAGAGAGCTTTCTTATATTATGCTAGACGCGTTAGAAGCGAAAACACGAAAAAAATAAAATGGAAATTTCGCAATACACAAAAAGGTAAATCTGTACCATTTTGTAAGCTTGGTTTAGTCAAAATTTTTTCCATTCATAGGTGTATTTCTATTTTAATTTTGGCTTCTACGGAAAAAATTATTGCAACTTGTTGGCCATCTGCCTTGAGTTTTTCTTTTGGATTTTGATATATGTTGCTCATTATGTTTTAAGTTCGAACAGCAAATCGAAGTCCGGATGGAGCTCCACAGTGGAAGGCTTGAGCGTGGTCCTTGTATTTTATCTCCTCCCCACCTCGCTTATTGCCCAAGACCATACAAATTTTATCTTCAACCAATTCAATGCGTCGACCCTCGAATTGTATGGGAATGCTTCAGTGCAGTCCAAGGCCATCTCCCTTAATGGTCGATTCGAATTCGGTATGGGCCGTGCTTTCTATCCACATCCTGTGCGTATGAAAGATCGTGGCTCTCTGAATTCGACCTTCTCTTTCAGCACAACTTTTGTGTTTAGCATTGTTCCTTCTCCAGCTTCACAATCTGGGTATGGATTGGCGTTTATTATGACGCCCTGCAGATCTCCAGATGGATTTATACCAGGTCCATATCTTGGCTTGATTAGCAATTTATCAGTCAGGGGAGAGGCCTCTAACCATCTGTTTGCAGTCGAGTTCGACACAGTAAAGAACTTGGAAACTATGGATATCAACGACAATCACGTGGGTGTGGATCTCAACGACATCATATCAGTAGAATCTAAGGCTGCGGGCTACTGGATTAACAGCAGCCAATTCCAGGATTTGGATCTCAATAGCGCACAGAATATTCAAGCTTGGATTGATTATGAAGATCTTCACAACGAGCTCAAAATCACAATTGCGGAGGCTGGTCTGGATCGCCCACAAAAACCACTGTTATATATGAAAAATATCTCCCTCTCCAACATTCTAGAAGAAGAAATCTACGTTGGTTTCTCAGCATCTGCGGGAGTCATTTTTGAAGAGAATTACATCCTGGCATGGAGCTTTACGACAAACGGAACAGCCCCGCCCCTGAATACATCTAATCTTCCATCCTTTATACACAGAAAATCCAAGAGCTCAAACTCCAGACTGATAGCTGGCATTAGCACAGCTTGCGTCGTCGTCATCCTCCTGGTGGTGGCAGCATCAGTTGTGCGTTTGAAGAGAAAGCAGTACAGAGATCTTATCGAAGAATGGGAAATGGAGTATTGGCCTCACAGGTTTAAGTACGAAGACCTACATACTGCAACCAAGGGCTTCCACGAGGAAGAACTTTTGGGATCCGGAGGCTACGGTCGGGTATACAGAGGAGTCCTTCCCACAAACGGCCTCCAAGTAGCGGTGAAATGTATCCTTAGAGAAACCGATGCTGGGGTGAAGGAATTCATAGCAGAAATCTCTAGTCTTGGTCGCCTTCAACATCGAAATCTTGTGCAGATCAGAGGCTTCTGCAGGCGAGAAAAGCAGCTTTTCATTGTTTATGACTACATGCCAAATGGGAGCCTGGACAAGATGATATTTGGAAACCCAAAGAAGATGCTCGACTGGGATCACAGGTACAGAGTGGTCAGAGATGTTGCTGCAGGTTTGTTGTATCTTCACGAAGAGTGGGAGCAATGCGTAGTGCACAGAGACATTAAGTCCAGCAATGTTTTGCTAGACTCGGAGCTGAATGGGAAGCTAGGGGATTTTGGACTTGCCCGTTTGTACCAGCATAAAGAAAACTCACACACTACTCGTGTGGTGGGAACTCTGGGGTACATCGCACCGGAGCTGGCACAGACAGGAAAGGCCAGCCCCGCCACAGATGTATTCAGCTTTGGTATTTTTATGTTGGAAGTTGCATGCGGAAGGAGACCTGTCGATTCCTCCCTCCAACCTGCGCAAGAAATTATGGTGGAGTGGGTGAAAGAGCTCCATGCCAGAAGCAGTCTCATGGATGCAGCAGACCCGAATCTCGGTGGTCAATATGTTGAAGGTGAGATGGAGAGAGTGCTCAAACTGGGGCTGCTCTGTTCTAATCGTCGGCCAGAAGGTAGGCTTGGAATGAGACAAGTTGTGCAAATACTTGAAGAAGAAGCTCCAATTCCAGGTTTTGATGCCCCTTTTTATTTGGAGTTGTGCAGTACTTGGAACTCTCATCCATATTCCAGTCGCAGCACAGATGCTTCCATTTCCAAGTCTTTGGACGCACGATAGACTCTGCGCAATCAGGTCAAGCTCGTTTTCTGATGTTGTCGATGTGTATAAGATGGATCTTTGTATGGTGTTCTGTTTCTGCTATAACCTTCTTGTTAGTGTCTATATGATCTTCTTGTTAGGGAATCACCTTGGGTTTGAGACTTATGGATAGTGTTATATTTGGATACAATACGTAATTACAGCTGAAGTATATAGCTTTTAATGGCAGAGAAATCGTTGTTTTTATAGAATAATTTCTTATTGTAATCCAAGACAAAATAAATTGTAAATTTTTTTATTTTATTTTTTAAGCAAATCGACACATCTATGGTTCATACTCGGTTATATCATTGACTTGGCAAGAGACCGGCAAGTCTATTTGAACAGGATGTAAGGTGTATATTTCTCGCTGGGCTCCGGTATATATATATACGTGGGTATATTTTATTTAAAAAATAGTATAATTGATGAAGATTAAGATATGGTTTATAAGAGATGAGATGATTTTTACAGAATGAGTATTTCTCAGTGTATAACTTTTAATCAAAGAAATATCAACATAGATTCTATTATGATACTATCATCTCTTTCAAATTTGGCTATTACTTTCTATGAAAATGCTTTTAAGACCAAATTCATTTGTCATATGAATGAATCCTCGTGAATGTTTGATCATACCATATATGTATCCACAGTCTGCATGAGAGATTCTTTCTCATTCAACACAACTTTCATGTTCAAAATTGTTTGCTCTACTTTAGATCCTTCTCTACCATGCATTTATTGTAACTCCGGCAGGAGCTTTATCAAGTTAGTACTTGGATCTATTCAATATTTCCCCCAACAGGAAGACATATAACCATCTCATGAAACCTTACATCTATCCTCATATAAATAGACAAGAGAAGAAAAAGAGAATATTAAATGATCCACTTATGATGAACTATTTAAAAAATGATATCAAATCTATAAGAGAAATATAAAATCATAGAGACGACCCCTAAAAGTGGAATTTGATATGAATTCATAGAATACAAAATTCTCAATACATAAAAACACTATCTAATAACTATAATGTTTAAGCAATTAGTTTGATTATAATACTTAAGAAAATAAACTTTTAAGATAAAAATTACAACAAATCTAATAAAAAAATGGTTACTAAGACATTGAGCTTAAATAGAGCTTTCCAATATCTATAAGAAGTCCAAAAATGGATTTATGAGACATAATTCATGCACTTTTTTAATAAAAATAGACTTTCAAAAACACACATTATTTCTAACCAGTAGGGGCAATCACCCCTAACTTCTCTCTCAGATAATCAAAAGTATCCTTAGGCAACAACTTAGTAAAGATATCTGCAATATGTTCCTTTGTAGGAATATACTCCAATTTGTCCTCATTCTCATTCACCTTCTCTCTCAAAAAGTGAAACTTAATAGATATATGTTTTTTCTTTGAATGTAACATCAGATTCTTAGAAATGTTAATAACACTTGAATTATCACAGAAGATTGTAATAGGCTCATCATACACAACTATGATATCTCTCAACATTTGTTTCATCCACAACACTTGAGTACAACTACATGCAACAACAATATATTTTGCCTCAACAGTAGACAAAGAAATAGCTTCCTACTTTTTTCTCAACCATGAAACCAATCTCCTCCCCAAGAAGAATGCACCACCACTAGTACTTTTTGTGTCATCCACATCTCTTGCCCAATCAACATCAGTATAAGCACTCAAAGTAAAATCACTATCTTTCGGATACCACAAACCATAATCAGATGTCCCTTTCAAATATCTAAATATTATTTTGACAACAGCAACATGAGATTCCTTTGGATCAACTTGAAATCTAGCAACAAGACATACTACATTCATAATATTAGGTCTAGTCTGAGTCAAATAAAGTAATCCACCAATCATAGATTTGTACCTTGTCTGATTTACCTTAGGGGAATCATCATCCTTACTCAACTTACATCCGGTTACCATAGGGGTACCAACAGGCTTTGAATCTTCCATACCAAACTTCTTCAATAATTCCTTCACATACTTAGATTGAGATATAAAAATACCTTTATGAGATTGTATGATTTATAGACCCAATTTAAGAAATTCATTTCACCAATCATAGACATCTCAAATTCATTTTGCATTTCATTAGGAAATCTCTTACACAAGCTATCATTTCCACCAAAGATAATGTCATCAACAAAGACTTCAACAATCAAAATGTTATCATGATCAATCTTGAAATATAAATTACTATCAGTGATACCTTTGTTAAAACCTAGCTTTAACAAATACTTATCCAATCTAGCATACCGAGTTCTATGGGCTTGTTTCAATCCATACAAAGATTTCTTCAACCCGCAAACCATATCTCCTTGATCAGAGAATTGAAATCCATATGGTTGTTCAATATACACCTCCTCTTTCAATTCTCCATTTAAGAATGTTGACTTGACATCCATCTGATAGACCTTAAAATCTTTATAAGAAGCATAAGCAAAAAATAATCTAACAGCTTCAATCCTTGCAACAAGAGAAAAAGTCTCCTCAAAATCAATACCTTCAACTTGTGAATATCCCTTGTATACCAACCTTGCTTTGTTTCTAACCACTTCACCTTTTTCATTCAGTTTGTTTTGGAAGACCCATTTAGTACCAATTACATTTTTGTCTTTAGGTCTAGGAACAAGCTCCCATGTGTTATTCTTTTCAAGCTGCATCAATTCTTCTTTCATTGCATTCATCCAATGTTCATCATTACAAGCTTCATTCACAGTTTTAGGTTCAATCTTAGAAATCAAACTATACTCAACTTGTTCGTCAGCAATCTTTCTTCTTGTTTGAACACCTTTATTTTTATCCCCTATAATCTGATTCTCAGAATGATTCAACCTTACATACCTCAAAGTTTTAGGATTTTCTTGAACTTCTTCTTGAACTTTTTCTTCACCACCTATACTTGTCTCTTCTTCTTGTGTCTTTGAACTTATCAGAATGATCTGAACTTGATTTTGATTTCCTTGATTTGTATTGTCATTTTGATCATCTAAATCATATCCGCAAGACCTGGATGGTCTTTCCTTGCATTCATCAACCTTGACATTAGCACTTTCAACTATCTTCCTCAATCTCTTATTATAACGCCAGTAGGCTTTACTTTTGTTAGAATAACCAAGAAATATCCCTTCATCACATTTAGCATCAAACTTTCCTAAATCTTCATCCCTTTTGATATAACATTTGCTTCCAAAAATTCAGAAATATTTAACAGTAGGAGCATTACCAAACCACAATTCATAAGGTATCTTACCGGTATTACCTTTAATATGCACCTAGTTGAGAGTATAGAAAACAATACTCATAGATTCTCTCCAATAGACATGCAAAACATTTCCTTCTATCATCACGGTTCTAGTAGCATCTAGAACTATTTTGTTCTTCCTCTCCACAACTCCATTCTGCTGAGGAGTTCTAGGAGTAGACAATTGTCTCTTTACTACATGTTCTTCACAAAAAGCATTAAACTTATCGGAACTGAATTCTCCACCTCTGTCAAATCTAAAACACTTCAGCTTCAGACATTTCTCTATCTCAATCATAGCTTTAAAAATCTTGAATTTCTCAAGAGCCTCAAATTTCTCTCTTAAGAAAGTGACCCACATCATCCTAGAATAGTCATCAATCAACAACATGAAATATCTATCACCCTACAAACTTCTTACTCTAGAAGGACCACACAAATTATTATGCACAAGATCTAACAATCCATTTGAATTTTGTTCTTTAATTTTGAAAGTAGCTCTAGTTTTCTTGTCGAATTGACATTCTTTGCATAATGAGTTAGTAGGTTTTATCAATCTAGGAAGATCTCTCATTGCTTTATATGAACTTATCTTTACAATGTTATCAAAATTCATATGACACATTCTCCTATGTCATAACCAACTAACTTCGATCTGAGCAATCAAACAACTTTTACTAGCACCATTCAAATGAAAGATATTACCTCTTGCCTTTGTACCTGATGCAATTTCAATTTCGAAACTCCCCAAGATTGTACACTTTCCATTTTTGAATCTAATATCATAACCCTTATCAACCATCAGTCCAACACTTCAAGTATTATGCTTCATACCTTCTACATACAAGACATTATCAGTGTTATTCTTACGATCAAAAGAAATGGAACTGAGCTGCCACGGATTATGCTAGCCTTATTGTCACCAAACTTCACTATGCCACCATCATACTTCTCCAAGCTCACAGAATTACTCTTATCACTAGTCATATGGTGAGAACATCCACTATCAATCACCCATTCATACTTATCTTCAACTTGAGAAGCCAAAGAACTTTCCACATTCATGCAACTAGCAGAATCAATAGACACCAAACCACTTTGTTTGATAGCAATAAACACCCATTCATTTTTAGTAGCACTCTCATTATCAGATTCTTCATCTATCACACCTTCATCAATAGCTTCACTAGCATAATGGCATTTCTTCGGACCCTTATATTTCTTAGGTTTAAAATTAGGAACTCTTTCTAGACACCTAGAGGCAAAATGTCCTATCTTATTGCATGAAAAACATTTAAGAGGTAACTTTCCTTCATACTTACCGAATTCTCTGGTTAATCTTTTGGCAATAAGGGCTTCAAGTTCTTCCAATTCATGCTCTTCTTCTTCAATCTTCTTTCTTTCTTGCTCATATCTTGATACTCTTCTTGATGAACTTTCTCTTGGATCATATCTTTCTTTTCCTTTCTTGGGAACACTAGCTTTGAATGCAAATTCAGTCTTAGGAAGGGAATCTCCAAACTCACTCATCTCAAAGGCTATAAGCTTTCCAATCAGCATATCTCTTCATCTATCACAGTTCAAATCTCCTCTATAGAAGCAACTTTATGTTTGTAAGATGTAGGCAAGGACCTAAGAACTTTAACAACAATCTCAGATTCTTCCAATGTTCCACCAGCACACCGGATAGTGCAAACAAGTTCATTCACTTTTTGCATATAAGAAGTAATTTTTCCATCTTCACTCATTCTCAACATCTCATATTTTCCTTTCAAGATCTACAACTTAGCAATATTGACATAATCATCACCTTCATACAATATCTCCAACTTCTTCTAGATCTAATGTGCAATCTTCAACTCCATAACATTTTCATCTCAGAATCAGTCAGGGCACTCAACAAAGCTTCCTTAGCCCTAATATTATATTCGGCTTCTTTGATCTCATCCAGAGATGAAGGGCTATTCTGCGGAACATTATATTGTGTCTTTGTTATCTTCCAGTAGGGTTCACCAATACATCTCAAATGGCATTCCATGTGATGCTTCCAAAGAGAGTAGTTAGTGCCATGAAATCTCAAACTATCCTTCTTGTACATCGACATCCTGGATCACCTCAAATGGTTAAGCTTTTCTTCTAATATAGTAACAATGTTTAATAAGAAGGGATATGCAAATTATTTTTTCAAGTGACATCTGATTCCCTAAGGATGCATCTGATGATCCAATTCAATCCTCATTTAGTATTTATTATGGTTTCTTTCTATTTTATTAAGGGTGAATCATTATATGTTATATTATTATTCATTCAATTTTTTTTGACATCAATAGAGCTCAAAATATTACCATAATTCCTTTATTTTTTCTCTTTTCTTTGTGATAGGTGTTTAACTGCAAGTGACTTATGGGAGTTATATGGTTAAGGGTTCAATTACAACAAACAATATGTGAATTGAAAGTTTTTGACTGAATATGATAAGGTTCAGTTTAACCCAATTATTATTTATATAAACACCAAAGTTTTTTTATAAATCTAGGTTCAATTAAACTCCCTACTACATCATGGTGATAAATACATTTATTTAATGTAGAGTCAATACTATATCATGTATTTAAGCATGTATTACTTGTGGCCTAATAGTGGGACCCCAAGGGTATCATTTGATAAGGAATATCATCATGCTAGTTAATAATCAAGTATTTGATATTAAAAAAAACATAGATAGATATATTGTTGAGTAAGAGGGTGTAACAAAGAATAATTATAAAGAGTTTAAGGGACTAGGGGTTGCTTTTAAAGAATAAAAAGTAGATTAAAATATATGTGTATAAATTTATGTCTTTACTTTTGGCATTTATGAAGTTACAAAGAGGAATTAATCATGTCATTTACTTAAGGTTTTCAGATATATTAATTTAGTTCTAAGTGGGTGATATGGTGAAGGTGTTTGTAATAAATGAGATACAAGTTAGACTCAAAAAAGATTATTTTATTTTTAACAATTTATAGAGCATTATATAAAGTAAATGAAAAAAGAAATTAGATCAAATAAGTGCCTTAATTTTCAATGATAAGAGAAAAAACTTCATATTTTTAATTCTAAATATTCTTTTGCAGAAATTAATAAATATCTTATTTAGACTATTACTACTTGATAATAATAAAGGTAAATATTTCTTTGATAAAAATGAAATATATGAATAATTATATTTCTATTTTTTAGTTTACCCTATGTACAAGTATTACTTTATTCTCTCAATTAAACATATAAATAAAGTGAAGAAACACCACATATTCATAACAAATAATTACCTTTATTGTTTTCAATTATATTTTACAGGAGGTGATAGAATTAAAAATGTTCAAAGACATTAGATTTCCACAGTCTATAATAATGAGAGAGATTTTTCTGGATTCAACTGTGTATTGTTTTTTTTGCATCAACGTTTCGAATCACAGCTATCTTTCATCCTGATGATGAATCAGGGAGTGTGATTCGAAACATTGATGCAAAAAAACAATACACAGTTGAATCCAAAAAAAATCTCTCTCATTAAAAATGTTGTCATGTCGAGTAATACATCAACACAACCACATGACAAATACATCAACACAACCATTCTGAATTCTGAAAAGAAATATTCAAAGATATTAGATTTCCACAGTCCATAATAATGAGAGAGATTTTTTTGGATTCAACTGTGTATTGTTTTTTTGCATCAACGTTTCGAATCACACTCCCTAATTCATTCATCCAGTCTATAATAATGAGAGAGATTTTTCTGGATTCAACTGTGTATTGTTTTTTTGCATCAACGTTTCGAATCACAGCTATCTTTCATCCTGATGATGAATCAGGGAGTGTGATTCGAAACATTGATGCAAAAAAACAATACACAGTTGAATCCAAAAAAAATCTCTCTCATTAAAAATGTTGTCATGTCGAGTAATACATCAACACAACCACATGACAAATACATCAACACAACCATTCTGAATTCTGAAAAGAAATATTCAAAGATATTAGATTTCCACAGTCCATAATAATGAGAGAGATTTTTTTGGATTCAACTGTGTATTGTTTTTTTGCATCAACGTTTCGAATCACACTCCCTAATTCATCCACAGTCTATAATAATGAGAGAGATTTTTCTGGATTCAACTGTGTATTGTTTTTTTGCATCAACGTTTCGAATCACAGCTATCTTTCATCCTGATGATGAATCAGGGAGTGTGATTCGAAACATTGATGCAAAAAAACAATACACAGTTGAATCCAAAAAAAATCTCTCTCATTAAAAATGTTGTCATGTCGAGTAATACATCAACACAACCACATGACAAATACATCAACACAACCATTCTGAATTCTGAAAAGAAATATTCAAAGATATTAGATTTCCACAGTCCATAATAATGAGAGAGATTTTTTTGATTCAATGTATTGAATGCAATTTATAATTCCCTGATTCATCATGATGATGAATCAGGGAGTGTGATTCGAAACGTTGATGCAAAAAAACAATACACAGTTGAATCCAAAAAAATCTCTCTCATTAAAAATGTTGTCATATCGAATAATACATCAACACAACCATTCCGAATTCTGAAAAGAAATATTTTTAAGCTCTTAGACGATGTAATCCACATATCATAAGTGAGCACCGTACAAACGATTTGTTCGCCTATGAAATCAACAACCAAATTATTTTCCAGTATAACAAACAAAATCTATGCACAATACTCCAATCCATTAACGATACGGGTAATTAGCTGTATAGTTTATTATTTTCTTAGGGCAGCATCTTCTAAAGTAGCGCACTATATGACAGTTCACTGCTTTTTTTTCTAATAAAGTCGGTGTCTCTTTCTTGACATGGTTGTAGAAGCGCATCTTTCGCTTTTAGTTGAGAAAAATCTGCAGGCTTTTCAATTCATTACGATTTCTTTTGCCCTGCTTTCTTTCATTCTTCCAAGCTCGATGGATTATGTCGGGGATTCCATTTTCACTTTCTTCACATCATTTCCAAGAAGAAAAGAGGGGAATCGCACATGCGCGCTTTCTTTGTTTCTTCAAAGCACCACAGATTATGCCGATTATTTGGGGCTCACATGATATTTCATTTTTCACTTTCTTTCAAAAGGCATCAGGTGTTGATAGGATTTGACCAGTTATCACACTCTAGAAGGGGGAAGGATGGCGAAGATTCCATGAATGACAATAATGGTTAATTAAAGGCGCATACAATCCTGGTTAGCCAGGACTTGAATTATTGTATTCTAGAAATCAAGATCAAGAGGCTTTTCTAGTCAAAACTGTCAATTACACGGGGAATGCTTTCAGTCGTCACATGAAGTCGAGGAAATAAGACAATAAGATTTAATAGTAAATGATATTAGATCGAATCCGAGGAGTTTTAAGTGTGGGGAGAGGAGATTTTATAGCTACAAGTCTAATGAAGTAAATGATTTTAACTATTTAAATTGAAAATGAAGTCTTTGTGGATAGTAAAGAAACTATATATTTAAGGTTAATAAATACTTTCAATCATCACGTGAAGTCGAGGAAATAAGACAACAAGATTTTAATAGTAAATGATATTAAGTCGATGTGGAGAGCAGTTTAACGTGTGGGAAAGAGGAGATTTTAATAGTTACATCAAAAGTCTAGTGAAACAAATGATTTTAACTACTCAAATTGAAAATGAACTCTTTGGGAATTGAAAAGAAACTATATTACTTATCCGGAAGTAGAAATGCTACAATTTCATTGTGACGTCATGTTACAACTTGCTTCCTTATGTTCTCAACTGAAAAAAGATGCTCCGTACAATAAACATTTGGAAGAGATCAAATACCAATTTTGCACTTGCAAATGGTGATGTTAGACTTTCTAGAGAGATGCATAAGCTCTGAAGGTTTCATGTATAGGTTTTCTTCAACTCTTTTAGTTTCTTGTATGGTTTATGTTCAACTGTCATAAACACTTTTAGCTCCATGTATATGGTTTGTTTAGCTATTATTTACTTTTCTTATCTACTGGAACTTGGCTCAACCATGGTTAATGTTGTTCTATGATACCTATTTCTTTACATTTTATTTCTTATTTCTTTGCAGTTTCCTTTGAACTGCCATTTATTTCTTTGTAATCAGCTTTGTTCAAAATATATATATATATATATATATATAAGTTAGGGTTAATAAATACTTTTGGAATCTAAATTTTTTTTGTTCTATTTTTTAAATGCTCTTTTTTTTAATGAAGGGAAGAGAACTAGTGATAGCTATAGTTCCAATATCGGTTCATTCTAGATCTTGCTAGTTATAAAACCACTAAAAAATCACTAGTGAACCAATAGCCACTCTTTTTTTGCACAAAAATTTAGTAATTAAATCAATTGTCCATGATTATTGGATAATTTCAACATGATTATTGGGGCATTTGTGCATAAGTATTGAATCAATTGTACAAATTGTATGGTTGTCTAAGCAAACAAGTATTGGCATAGTAGGGATCGTGTATTGGGTGACACTTTGAAATGTTTACTTTTTGACCCTTGCATGCATAACGGATCCTAGAGCACACATTGTTACAATCCAAAATCCAAAACAATAGCTATAAGCAATTAAATCACATATGGAGACAACAAAAAAAATTGTTGAAATCTGATGTACCGTTTAGGATATGTGGATGCACAAAGTTAGCTATAACCGCTACTAGTACGCTCCCCCTATCGTTGCATTTTATTATACTAAAATTTGTTATAGAAATTACTATTTTTAGATATCATACATATTTAGAAAAGATTATATGATAACCATATTGTTTTATTTTATATTGGTTATAAAGTATTTTTTATTTTCTATTATTTTTATTTAAGTTGAAAATATTTATTAATTTAGATTTGGTTGTTATGTTATTGAAGTTGTAATAACATATTCTATTTTTTTTATATAATATCATAATGCATTGTTTTAGTGATGCTCAAACAATTATCCAAATGTAAAATATAAAATATATTTGAAATTTGTCTTCCTATTATCAATTTAACATGTTTAATTGCTATCAGTATACCTAACCAAAACAAAATTACAGATATATTTTACCAAATATTATGAATGTATTGTTTCATTGACATATTTCAAAAAAAAAAATGTTTGTAGATGTATAAAATTTGTTATTTCCATGAACCTAGAGTTTAAATTCTCTACAAAAATTATGTCGAGCCTTGTAATTGTCAAATAGATCAAAGTTCTTATTAATGTTTTATAGAATGTTGGATCTACATCATTCATGCTATCTTTTTTTATTTAATTTCCCTTCTATTACAATTGGTTTTCCTATTGATTTACTACTAAACATTCATAATCTCTTCAAATCACTATTTACATGTTTGATTTGACATATAAAAATATGATTATTTATTTAGTTCGTTTTATGTTTTTTTTCTTAATTTTTATATTGCTATATATATATTATATCTATATATTTTCAATCGATATAGAAAATAATTTATTTATATATATTTAATATGCATAAAAGTAAAAAATTTAAATATCTATTTTTCTAAACAATTTTATATCTATCATATTATTTTTCTCTATAACACAATCATTTAATTACGTTGTAAATTTATATATTAATGTTGGATAGTAAAATCATAAATTAAAATTAAAAACTAAGTATGGAAGGAAACTAGTGTTTTAATACAAAACTAAGCACTTTATATCCCTTGTCAAATAAGGGAGAAGATTCACTTGTTGAGCATGTTCCAATAGTTGTTATAGGATTTGTTAACTTAATGCTTAATATTTTAAATATTATTGCACTAGTGGTTGTGATTTTAAAGTCGTTAGTGTTGGTCATGAGTAATTATAATTGAATGAAATATATTCCTTAGATCTAAATAGTAACAAATCATGTGACGCCACATCAATGCACCAATAATACATGATTTAATCCACAACCATCTATCTAACTTTTTTTTGTCATTTTAGACACCTAAACAAAGATGTGGCATCATATTTGATGATGTGGATTTGAATCCTTAGTTATAAGAAGGAGACTTGTCAAGTAAGCTGCTGTAAAAATAATGGGAATGATTTCTAATTGCCTTGTAAGATTTTGACAGGTGCAAAATTAGAATGCCCAACTATTGAATCTTTTCCCTTATACTTGCCAACTTCTTCCAAATCAATAATAAACGCAACAATAACATGAACCATAGATCTGTTGATTTGCTTATTTTCCAGACAATTTTACTTTCATGAGATTACACTAACTAAGCATAAGTGTCAGATTGGATTACAATAAGAAATATTGATCTAGCTATAGAACCAACGAATTCTAACCAAGTAAATGCTAACTTTAAAAAGCTATACTGAGCAATAATTATGTATTTTGTACAAATACTTGCATCCGTAAATATTCCAGACTAACAGGAAGGTTACCAGAGTAGCAAGAAACCACACAAAGATCGATCTTATACAGTGACACCACCAAAAAGCGAGTTTGACTTGGAAATGGAAGCATCTGTGCTGCGACAGAAATATGGAAGAGAGTTCCAAGTACTCCTGACACATTGACACCACCGAAAAACGAGCTTGACCTGATTTTGCAGAGTCTACCGTGCGTCCAAAGACTTGGAAATGGTAGCATCTGTGAAGCGACTGGAATATGGAAGAGAGTTCCAAGTACTGCTGGGTGTACTCGTATCCAAATAAAACGGAGAGTCAAAATCGGGTATTGGAGCTTCTTCTTCAAGTATTTGCACAACTTGTCTCATGCCAAGCCTTCCTTCTGGGTGAGGATTGGAACAGATCAGCCCCAGTTTCAACACTCTCTCCATCTCACCTTCAACATATTGCCCACCAAGATTCGGATCTGCTCCATCCATGAGACTGCCATTGGCATGAAGCTCTCTCACCCACTCCACCATGATTGACTGAGCAGGTTGGAGAGAGGGATCCACAGGTCTTCTTCCGCATGCAACCTCCAACATAAAAATACCAAAGCTGAACACATCTGTGGCGGGGCTGGCCTTTCCTCTCTGTACCAGCTCCGGTGCGATGTACCCCGGCGTTCCAACCACATGAGTAGTGTGTGGGTTTTTGTTATGCTCGTACAAACGGGCAAGCCCAAAATCCCCTAACTTCCCATTAAGCTCCGAGTCTAGCAAAACATTGCTGGACTTAATGTCTCTGTGTACTACGCATTGTTCCCACTCTTCCTGAAGATACAACAAACCTGCAGCGACATCTTTGACCACTCTGTACCTGTGATCCCAGTCGAGCATCTTCTTTGGGTTTCCAAATATCATCTTGTCCAGGCTCCCATTTGGCATGTAGTCATAAACTATGAATAGCTGCTTCTCCCGCCTGCAGAAGCCTCTGATCTGCACAAGATTTCGATGTTGAAGGCGACCAAGACTAGAGATTTCTGCTATGAATTCCTTCACCCCATCATCAGTTTCTCTAACGATACATTTCACCGCTACTTGGAGGCCGTTTGTGGGAAGGACTCCTCTGTATACCCGACCGAAGCCTCCGGATCCCAAAAGCCGTTCGTGTCGGAAACCTTTTGTTGCAATATGTAGGTCTTTGTAGTTAAACCTATGAGGCCAATACTCCAGCTCCCATTCTTCGATAAGATCCGTGTGCTGCTTTCTCTTCAGCCGCACAAGTGATGCTGCCACCACTACCAGGAGGATGAGGACGACGCAAGCTGTGGTTATAGCAGCTATCAGTTTGGATTTTGAGCTCTTGGATTTTATGTGTATAAAGGATGGAAGATTAGATGTATTCAGGGACGGGGCAGTTCCGTTTGTAGCAAAGCTCCAGGCCAGGATGTAATTCTCTTCATAAATGGTTGCCGTAGCTGCTGAGAAACCAACGTACATTTCTTCTTGTAAAATGTTGGATAGGGACATATTTTTCATATATAACAGTGGTTTTTGTGGGCGATCAAGACCAGCCTTCCCAATGGTGACTTTGAGCTCGTTGTGAAGATTGTCATAATCAATCCAAGCTTGAATATTCTGTCCGCTTTGGAGATCCAATTCCTTAAATCGGCTGTTGTTTATCCAGTAGCCTGCAGGCGTAGAGTTTACAGACCAAAGGTCGTTGAGATCCACACCAACGTGATTGTTGTTGATGTCGTGAAATTCCAAATTCTTTACTGTGTCGAACTCGACTGCAAATAGATGATTAGAGGCCTGACCCAAACTTGATAAGTTTCTAATCAAGCCATTAAACGGACTCGGGAAAAATCCCTCTAGAGATCTGTGGGGCGTCATCATAAACGCCAGTCCAAACGCAGGATGTGAAGGTGAAGAAGGAACAATGCTAAACACAAAAGTTGTGCTGAAAGAGAAAGTAGAATTCGGAGAGCTGCGATCTTTCATACGCACAGGATGTGGATAGAAAGCACGGCCCATACTGAATTGTAATCGACCATTAATGGAGATGGCCTTGGACTGCACTGAAGCATTCCCATACAATTCGAGGGTCGACGCAGTGAATTGGTTGAAGATAAAATTTGTGTGGGCTTGGGCAATAAGCGAGGTGGGGAGGAGGAAAAGTATAAGAACCACGCTCAAGCCTTCCACTGCCCAGCTCCAGCTCGACTTCGATACCCTGTTCGAACATAATGACCAACATATATCAAAATCCAAAAGAAAAACTCAAAGCAAATGGCTAACAGGTTGAAATAATTAAAATTGAAATATAACTGAGAATAGGAAAATAAATTTGAGTAAGCCTAGCTCACAAAATGGTACAGATTTACCTTTCCGTGTATTGCAAAGTTTCCATTGTTTTTGCGTGCTTTCCCTTCAGACGCCTCTAGCATAATATAAGAAAGCTCTCTGGTTATTGGAATATAAACATAGTGCAGAAAGGGCAACAAAAATAAAGCAAAACGAAAGATTAAAATATTGTTTTAGTGTCCCCTGTACAATAAGTTAAAAGGCTATCTTTCCGAAAGATTAAAAAAGGTTGCAACGGAGTTAGATTTTAACATAAAGTTGAGTATCTAGTTAGTAATTATCGTTTATATTATTAAATTAATTAAATTTTTGTTAAATTTTTTTAATTTTTATTTTCAAATATTAATAACTATTTTATATACTTTTATTATATATTAAAAAGTATTAGATAATAATGTTGAAGTCTTAATTTTATGTTTATAAAGATTAAAAATATTAATTATGACTTATGTATAATATAATATGTATTGATATTAAAAAATATACTATCATAGATTTCAATAAAGAAAACAATTCAAAAAAATTAATGTGTAATTTTGAAATTGTTTAACTTAAATTCTCAACCATCTAAATCATATAAAATATAATTTTATTTTTTTAAATGTAAAGGAATTATTTAATTTCATGATTCCTATAAATATTTCAAAAGTTTATGTATTAAAGATGATGAAAAATTATTCCATAAATATTTAGATTCAGTTAAAAAAATAGTTAATATTAACTTTTTTTTATAAATCGAGGAAATACTCATGTGGAGAAGGGCCAAATAGGAATTAAGATTCTTTTAAAAAGTCATTCTCATAAATGAAAGTGGTTTAATTAATTTTTCTTTAAAATTATATGATATAAATTTAAATATTTGAGTTTGTTATATGTAACAATGTTATTGGTATGTGTTGCATCAACACAATGTTATCTTAGCATTTTCATTATTTTTATGTCATTCGAATATTATATTAATACATAAGTATTATTATGTGTTTTTGAAAGTCTATTTTTATTTAAAAAATGCACATTATGTCTTATATATCCATTTTTGGACTTCTTATAGATATTGGAAAGCTCTATTTAAGCTCAATGTCTTAGTAATCATTTTTTTATTAGAATTGTTGTAATTTTTATCTTAAAAGTTTATTTTCTTATGTATTATAATCAAACTAATTGCTTAAACATTATAGTTATTAGATAGTGTTTTTATGTATTGAGAATTTTGTATTCTATGAATTTTTAAGGGTTGTCCCTATGATTTTATATTGCTCTTATAGATTTGATATCATTTTTTAAATATTTCATCATAAGTGGATCATTTAATATTGTCTTTTTCTTCTCTTGTCTATTTATATGAGGATAGATGTAAGGTAAAGTGAGATGGTTATATGCCTTCCTGTTGGGGGAAATATTGAATAGATCCAAGTACTAGCTTGATAAAGCTCTCGTCAGAGTTACAATAAATACAATATATGAATTTTACTTGGCGGTGGATTTTCCATCGGTGAATTTTCCATGATGGTGAATTGCTGGCAGTGAATTTTCCTTCAGTGAATTGTTGGCGATGAAGTTTCCTAGAGCCTATCTTGATATTATAAACTTTTCTTGTGTTATATATACATGCAGCCATGCAGGTTTAGTGAATGTGAGTTGTACTTACTTCAATCACATGGGTAACCCTTACTGCATTACACCTACAATTGATCATTATGTGTGTGCTTGACCTACTTGTTCATGCTGGCTATCTTGGGAAACACAATGTTAGTTATCAGTTAGTTCATTGTGCTTGTTCAAAGCTCAAGGGCAAAGAGGTTGAGGAGGATTTATAAGTTGGGAATACACAAAACTAACAAAATTGAGCTAAGGGCTAACTAACCAATAGGGCATTTATGTGTAGAGGGTTTTATAATAGTACGTGGGTTGCATGTTTTTATAACACAGTGTGTTTTCCAACTTGCAATTTTACAAAAGAGTAAAAATGTAATGAAATTCACCTTCAAAATTTATAACAAGTCTTATTTAGAGTAAAAATTGTGTTTCAATTTCTTCATATGTTCGAAAAATAAATGCAAGAAATAATTGCATGTTGGAAATCACGGTGTGTTAAATCAGTAGATGGTTTATGAAGCCAGCAACCAATAGATTATTTATCTCATTCACTTTGGTTTGCATCTTTTCAAGTGTTTTTAGAGAAGATTCATTTTTCATTTCATACATCCTAGTACCTACACAAAATAGTTGCATGATGGAAAACACAATGTCGGTTGTCCATCATTTTATTTTACATGTTCAAATTTAAACAATGGAGAGTACGAGGAGTTGTATTTTGGGGATACATTAAACTAATCAAATTGAGTTGAGGAGTGACTAACCATAGCCTCAATATACTTCCTCTAGTTTAACCATAATTTATTATTATTTATATTTCTATGTATTTATATACCAAGGATGAATCTTATAGCACCTACATCTTTCATCTCAAACCAATAATCCAACTAAATCTTAAGTTCTCTAATGAACACTTAATTATTCCTAGTGATTAAGATATAAGCAATATGTAAAACTATGATTAACTCATCTCGATTCCTTGGAAAAACCAATTCTAATGCATAAGGATCAAATTTTTGATACAAAATACATGGTGACTACTTTAATGCATACAAAGACCCTTATAGTTTACAATCCAAATATTCTATACCCCTTATCTGAAATTATGTACCCTTTTAAGCAATCTCCTATTTATAGAACTAATTTTCTCATATGTCACCTAATTTGATTCAAGGATCTTGTATCTCCCCTTAAGCCATCCTCTTAGGATCCCTTAATTCATTATATTAGCTACCCTAAATTCATCCTCTTGCATCCCCTTTATTCACTCTCTTAACTCCCCTTAATCCATCCTCTTAGGACCCCTTAAGTCATTGTGTTAGCTACCCTAAATCCACCCTCTTACATCCCCTGAAGTAATTATCTTAACTCCCCCTAATTCATCCTCGTAGGACCCCTTAAGTCATCTCCTTAGCTACTGTATCATCCTCCATCTATATAATATTCATCTACTCTTTTATTTCATTATGAACTACTACTTCCTCTTTCTTCAATTTCTTCATTATAAGGCCTTTCAATGCCATCTTTATTTCTCTCTTTGGATTTATTCGTCATGATCATTGCATTAATCCATAGGTTAAACCTTAAACCCTAAACCCTAAACCTAACATCCATCAACATTGCATTAATCCATTAGGTTCATTTTAGGCTAATATAAATTTATTAATCTAAGCATCTTTCATATGTCATAGTCCTTTCATTATCCATGCATCTTTCCATCATAATCATTACATATCTCCCATCTCATTAGCCAAATGATCTTGAATCCAAAATAATTTTGGATGGAAATGATTCTTGTACCTATTCGACCATATTATTTTGATCTAATGGAATAAAAGGAAAGCTTCACGTGTATGATGATATCTAGAGATAAGGTGGATGTGCCTTAGCATAATAGGTTGAAAAAGTACTCAATTAACATCTTTTCTAAATATTTTAAAGAAATCTTGGATTAGTTTGTACATTATTTTGTGACGAGTATTACACCCATTTTATTGTAGATAGGGTCCTCTAGTTACACATTAATTTAGAGAAATAAGTTCTTCCAAACTATATTGAAATCTTTTTTTGTAACTCTTAATAAATAATTTGTAAAGGATAAAAATGGAGGGCATTTTCATATGGAATCATATCTCATTAATGCAACCAATTCTTTCATGAAATTCTTGCCTCCCCTAAAAACTAAAGACTAGGTACAAGGTTCTAGTGCATGTTATTCCCCACTCCAAGATCACCACCTACTATCCAAGTTACCTCCCTCTTTCTCTCCCTCACTCTCTCTACCTACTAATAGAGGATAGTAAGTGGGATAGAGGGAGGGAGAGAAAGAGGGAGGTAATTGGAACCTAGGTACAAGGTTCTAGTGCATGTTATTCCCCTCACTCTCTCTACCTACCTCTCCCTCTATTCCTTCAGCCTTACCTCTCTCTACCTTCCTCCCCATATCTCTCTCATTTCCTCTCTCTCCCTTTATCCCTCCCATGCCACATCTCTAGACCTCTCCTCCCCCAACATACCTCTATACTTCTTTGTATCTCTCATCTCTCACCATCCCTTCTAACCTTTCTCTCCTCCCTTTCCCCCTCTTTCTCTCCTCCCTTTCCCCCTCTTTCTCTCCTCTCTTTCCAGCTACCTCCTTTTATCTCACTCCCTCCTTCCCTCTCTCTCCCTCCCTCCATCCCTCCCACCCCACATCTCCCTCAATCTACCTACCCCTCTCCCTCTACCTCTCTCCCCTCCTCTATTTCTCTCACACACCACCTCTCTCTACCTCTCCCACCCTACATAGATCCCTATATCTACTTACCTCTATTATTTTTACCTTACCTCTCTCTACCTACCTCTCCATATCTCCCTTCTTCTCTCTCTCTCTCTCTCCCATTTACACACACAACCTCTCTCCACCTATCCCTCCCATTATCCTTCCCTCTCTCACTCTCTCTATACAAAGATCTCCCACCCCACTACTTCCTATAAGAAATTATTTTAGAGAACATCAAGATCAAATAGAAGCTATGAAATATTAAAGAAGAAAGTGATAGAGAAACCGGGTCAATTTTATTAGTTTAGTGCAAGAGAAAGTACACATGAGGAGCTCATGGTGAAGATGATTGTAATATATAAATAAATAAACTCAAATAAAGTTATTGGATTGATAGAACTAACTACTATATATGTACTCATCATGGTTGAAGGTACTCTCATTGGTCCTCATATCTTACCTATCTACATGTGCTCCTTGGGTTGCCAAATATGAAATGTATTTTCAATTTTCTGATTGATTTTATTGTGTGAAATAAAGATATGAAGATCCCTATCACTCCATCCAAAATCATGAGATAAACTTATAACTTTATGTAAATTTTAAATATTGGAGATATAATTAGATCCTTTAGTTTTGATAAATTACCATAAATATACTTACAACCAATAGGGTAGAGCTAAAGTTTTAATCCTACAAAAAATTATTAAGAAGATCTGATATAAACATGATAAAAAACTATATAGTAATAACTATAAATGGGAAATGGTATGGAAACAAAAAATAATAATATCTTACACTTAGTAGGAGGGGGATATGTGATGGTGGATTATGGGACATAGGCACCTAAATTGGATTTATAGCATCAAGGAGGGATAGGGATAATGTTTTTGGATAGGGATAGGGATAACATTTTTGGGCTAGTATAATGGACGGGGGTGGTGAAAAATGGTTTGGAAGAATGATAACACATAATGTATTGACTTAAGAGATTCTTCCTTCTCTTGAGAAGTTAAAATGGAAAAGGAATTTGAAGAAGCAGACCAAAGTGAATGAGATAGATAGTGTATTGAATGAAGAGGTTCTTCCCACTCTTGAGAATTTGAGGAAGGTGCATGTGCAATATGTGCAATGGGAAAATGGCAATGTAGAAGTGGATAAAGTCAAGAGGTTTTGCACAGCATATGAATTTGTACAAGTAAAGAATGTGAGAGATGATGCTATAAGTGGAGTTGAACAAATTAACTCAAATATTCTTGAACTTAAGAATTCCATGGAACAAATACAATTTGAAATAGATGACAAGGAAAAGGAAAAATCAGATCTAAGTGCAAAAAAAGAGAATCGGTTGGGTGGAGACATGAAAGTCTTATCTAAAAAGGTAGACAAGTCTTATAAAGAACTTGATAAAAGAAACATCTACATTCTCTAATTGTAAAGACACTCTCAAAGCTGAGAAAAAGGTGGCTATAAAGCTACATAAAAGTGTTCAAGACATTGAAAACTCTATCCAAGAAAGGAATGTATCTATCCTAAGGATTGATGAGGGAGTAGCTAATCTAAAGATTCAAGTAAAAGATATGAAAAAAAAATAGTTAGAAGATCATGAAAATGAATAGTAGGGGGTCTTAACAGGTAAGAGCAATGGAAATGAGGAAAAAATTGTTTTGCATCTTTTCCTCACTCTCTCTACCTACCTCTCCATGTCTCCCAAGTATTTCCTCTCTCTCTCTCTCTCTTTATCTAATTTTGCATTTTCCTTATCATATACAGCCAAATTTGTCACCACTCCCTATCTCCCTCTCCTCTTTATCTACCTCCCTCTCTCCCGCACACACACAAAACCTCTCTCCACCTACCCCTCCCTCCATAACTATCTCTATACCTATCCCTCCCTACCTACCACTCCCTATATCTCTCCTTCTCTCCCTCCCTCCCTCCCTCCTTCCCTCTTTCTCTCCCTCCCTTTATCCCTCCCACACTACCATGACCTATCTCCCTCCTTACCCCTCTCTCTCCCTCCCTCTCTCCCTCACACACACATACAACCTCTCTCCACCTACCCCTCCCTTCATCCCTCCCTAACTCTCTTTGTACCTATCCCTTTCACCCTACCACTCCCTATCTCCCTCCTTGCCTCTTTCTCTTCTTTCTATGTTTTGAGTTTATATTTGTATATGTTGAGGATGATGCGTAAAATTTAAAATTACCACTATCTTGTGAATCCATCATTTTAAAATTTCAATTTCTTCTTCGTAACACTTTGGATACTAGTGCATGACATTGAGACTATCTCTATTTTTCACCCATGGTTTCATGCTGTTTTAGATGTTGATATAGGACAATAAGATTACCTACACTATAAAATTTCGATGTTCGAAGTCTTCTATTTGTCAATTATTACCCATGTGCTTTCTTCTTTATGCTATGGACTTTTATTTTGACATATCTTTGTTTACTTGATGTGGCACTTATTTTATCTTTTACTTGTTGTCATTTAGTAGTTGCACGATTTGAAGTGCATACTTTTTTTTGAGTAATAGCACTACAAACTATCTTATAATATCAAGTGCATGCTTTATTTTTAGTAATAGTAATTTAATGACTATCTTATGTTAGCAAGAGCATAACCAACCATATCAAAACTTTTAAGCTATTCTATTTTGTTAAAGAAAAAAGTGTTTGGCCACCATGTAGTAAGATTATTTGGAGAGAACATAAAGTAGAGAAAGAAAAACTCATTCAACCTAATCTTTAAAAGGATAAAATTTTGTACATGAAAAGTTTATCTATTGATAACATCAACTTTACATAGATTAGATGTAATAGTCTATGATACATGGAAGGGTTATCATCCCCAAAGATTTTATACAATTCAAGGTCATAGAAATGAGAAGATGGTCCTCAAATAGAAAGACAAAAACCCTAAATAACAATGATTGGGCATTCTCTACAATGAGATCTTTTATGCATTTATAATAGTTACAATAGCAACTAGTCTTCCTGAGCGCTCAACATTTTCAAAGTTCTCATTTTCCTCTCAAATATCAGGAAAGGATTTATTTATATTGTGAATACTTTCAAGTGTGAAGTGTGCTCCCTCTATCCAAATTAGAGTACCAACATGCTAAGACATCCAAAATCCACATCAAATTTATATAGTTGAATAAAAGGATTTGAAACAAAGATTCATAATTGTAACCATAATCTTTGAAATTTGAAATATATAACATCTCCTCTAGTGATATAAATCACTTTATGAAGTATCCTATCTAGTCATGCTACTCACTTTCTATTTATAAGTCTATTCTCTACACCAATAAAAGAAACACAGTACCAAAAGGATCAAATAAACATGAATTATCGTTTTGGCATTTGATATAGCCAGAATAGAAGATGCATAAATTGCAGCCAAGAATTGGATAAAAGTTTCAAAAATATTAAATTTCAAATATTAGTTTGAATTGATGAGATTGAGGACCAAGTGTGTAAGGCTTCATGGAGCATGAACTTGTGAAATAGCCTAGTAAATAACTTTGGATTCATAAGAAAAAGAATATACTTGTCTTAAACACATGGGCATATATAACCTATCTTATGCCAATATCTTTCATATAGATGTGATGTGTCGTGTGATAGACTGGCTTGAATAAATCAGTTATTTTTTTATGATTAGAGAATGCAGATTTTTTTTAACAAGTTCCTTACAAGACTTGTCTAGACCTTTTTAGATAAGAATTTCATGTCTTCACCCAATTGATTCTCTTTTTCTACACTTAGATCTAATTTATCCTTTTCCTTTTATTTATCATCTATTTCCAAATGTATTTGTTCCATGGAATCCTTAAGTTCAAGAATATTTGAGTTCATTTGTTCATTTCTAATTATAGCATCATCTCTCACTTTCTTTGCTTGCACAACTTCATATATAATACAAAACTCTTGATTTAATCCACTTTTGTATTGTCATTTTCCCATTGCACATAAGTTGCATATGCTCCTTCCTCAACTTCTCAAGAGTAGAAACAATCTCTTCAATCAATACATTATCTATCTCATTCACTTTGGTTGCTTCTTATAAATTGTTTTTAGAGAAGATTCCTTTTTCATTTCATACATTCTAGTATTTGTTGCTCCAGTTCTACATTTCCATATCCTCTTTGCACATACTGCACATGCACCTTCCGTAACTTCTCAAGAGCAAGAAGAATCTCTTCAGTCAATACATTACCTATCTCATTCACTTTGGGCTGCTTCTTATCAAGTGTTTTTAGAGAAGATTCATTTTTCATTTCATACATTCTAGTACTTGTTGCCTCTAGTTCTACATTTCCATTTTTCCATTGTACATAGTGCACATGCTCCTTCCTCAACTTCTCAAGAGTAGGAATAATCTCTTTAGTCAATACATTATTTATCTCATTCACTTTGGTCTTCTTCTTTTCAAGTGCTTTTAGAGTAGATTCCTTTTTCATTTCATACATTCTACTACCTACTATGAAGGATACCCTATGAAATCCCTAATAATTATATGAATCAATTTCTTATATTAAGCAACACACTTTGGTCTTCTTCTACATAATGAGAAAATGTTGGTTTTTGACATTGAGAAATTTCTTATATGAAGCAAAATGTACAGTGTGAAGTGTGTACTATGAAGGATACCCTGTGAAATCCCTACTAATTATTTTCTATAAAATATTGGTCTCCTGAAATCCATTCTGGGTGCCTATTTCCCACAATACACCATCACATCTCTCCCTCCTACTAAGTCCATTTTGGGTCCTTCTATCCTTCCCACCCTACCAATTTATATCTCCCTCCTTCCCTCTTTCTCTCCCTCCCTCTATCCCTCCCACCCTACCACTTCTTATCTCCATCCTTCCCCCTCTCTCTCCCTCATACACACACACAACCTCTCTTAACCCACCCCTCCTTTCCTCCCTCCCTAAATCTCTCTATACCTATCCCTCCCATGCTTCCACTCCCTATCTCTCTCCTTCCCTCTATTCCTCCCATGACCCTACCACTCTCTATACCTATCCCTATCTCTCTCCTTCCATATTTTTCTCCCTCCCACCCTACCACTTCCTATCTGCCTCCTTCCCTCTCTCTCTCTCCCTCCATCTCTCCCTCCCTCTATTATGATCTAGTCATAACTACTTTCAAATCTAGGTCTTGGAAAAATAGTTTATGACATTCAAATAGTCTATTAAATCACCATCCCTAAAAATAGAAAGCTTGGAATCTACACCACTCTTGAAATTCTAACACAACCATAAGAATCCATTAGCATGGATTTCTTGAACATAATACCTACAAAAAATCACCAACATGAGTAAATATGCATTACGATTGATGGGTTCTCCATGTTGGAAAACACACTATCCCCTGTGTAGGAAAAGTGTGTTTTCCAATAGGGGACAATGTGTTTTCCAATAGGGAACAAAAAAATGCTCACATTATTTGTAGTGTTGGAAAACACACTCTTCCTTGTCAATTATTTCCTACGTGCAGGGGACATTGTGTTTTTCAACACTACAAATTCATAAGGAAATAATTGATAAAGGACTGTGTGTTTTCCAACACTGCAAATAATGTGAGCATTTTTCTGTTCCCTATTGGAAAACACACTGTCCCTTGTTGGAAAACACACTGTCCCCTGTTAGTTATTTCCAATGTTGTTCTAAAATTTGAAGGTGGACTTCATTACATAACTGACAAGGGACAGTGTGTTTTCCAACACTGCAAATTCATAAGGAAATAAATGAGAAGGGATAGTGTATTTTCCAACACTCCAAATAATATGAACATTTTTTTGTTTCAATCAAATGAGGGTGATCCCACAATACTGGTTTACAATTTTTGGGCAAACTGGACACTAAACTGATGTTTTAAAACTAAATCTTCACTTTCGAGCTCCTATAGTGGCTAAACCGTGAGGAATTTGAAGATGATGCAAACTAGTGATTTGTGATGTTTTGTCTATAGATTGTAAATATATTTTTTCCAAAAAAATTGGAATCATATTGCACTTATTTTTCCATCTCCTTTGAAAAATATATATTTTTTTTAAAACAACATTTTTAAGAAGTGGTGCTCACCGTATACAACATAACTTTTTTTGTATGAAGGATAAAATTCTAATTTTTTCGAATTTAGATTTGTAGTTCTATGATATCTATAACTTTCATTTGGTTTCATAGTGTTTTATTAAATATTTTTTCCTTAATCAAGTTTCGAAGTCAAACCAATTACAATTCAGACATAGATAGACTGTATACAACATAACTTTTTCTGCACATGTATCGAAATTCAATTTTTTTTTTTAATGGATCAAGGACATCAATACCCAGCCTGAACATATTTTTATTTTTATTTTTTTGATAATATGTTATTTTTCCACATGTGCAAAACAGAGAGCTTGATTTTCAGTGAAAAACCTATGTTTAATAAAATAAAAAAATAAATACATAATAAAACCAAAATGTATATTAAAATTATATTAATTGGATAGCTCATCCCAATGAATACCATGATCATTTGAAATAAATTTTAAATGAATTCATTTGATCCCCCAAAAGGTAAATAAAAAGTGATTTTTTATTAGCATTTTGATAGGTATAAAGGAGACTCTATTGTAGGTATGGTTTAAAACTAGCGGGGTTCTATCTAAGGGGGTTTGATCTAAGGTGGTTTGATCAAACCCTCTTCAATTGTAATCCTTAAAATATAACTTTTTAAGGCTTAAAGCATTATATTTTCTAAAAATATGTGATTTCAGGAAAAATCAGAATCTCCCAAAAATTGTAAACCAACTTTGTGGGATCACCCATGAAGAAAGTGAAATGCCAGTTTTACTATACCAAATAGTTGTTGTAAAATTTTAAGGTGGACTTCATTACTTTGTTGGTGTGTACAAATCAAAAACTTTTCATAAGGAAATATCTGAAAAGGGACAGTGTTTTTTCCAACACTCCAATAATGTGAACATATTTCATAAGGAAATAATTGACAGGAGACAGTGTGTTTTCCAACACTAGAAATAATGTTAGCATTTTTCATAAGGAAATAATTGACAAGGGACAGTGTGTTTTCCAACACTGCAAATAATGTGAGCATTTTTTTGTTCCAATCAAATGAAGAAAGTGAATGCCAGTTTTACTGTACCAAATAGTTTTTCTAAAATTTGAATTTGGACTTCATTACATTGTTGGTGTGTACGAATCAAAAAAATTTCATAAGGAAATATTTGACAAGGGAGAGTGTGTTTTCCAATACTCCAATAATGTGAGCATCTTTCATAAGCAAATAATTGATAGGGAACAGTGTGTTTTCCAACAATGGAAATAACGTGACCATTTTTCATAAGGAAATAATTCATAAGGGATAGTGTGTTTTCCAACACTGCAAATAATGTGAGCATTTTTGTGTTCCAATCAAATGAAGAAAGTGAAATGTCATTTTTACTATACCAAATAGTTGTTCTAAAATTTTAAGGTGGACTCATTACATTTTTGGTGTGTACGAATCAAAAACTTTTCGTAAGGAAATATCTAACAAAGGATAGTGTGTTTTCCAACACTCCAATAATGTAAGCATCTTTTTGTTCCAATTAGTTGAAGAAGTGAAATGCCATTTTTACTGTATGAAAGAGTTGTTCTAAAATTTTAAGGTGGACTTCATTACATTCTTGGTGCATACGAAACAAAAATATTTTCATAAGCATTTTTCATCCATCATTTGTCCTTTCATTATCCATGCATCGTTCCATCCTAATCATTAAATATCTCCCAACCCAACTGACTCTCTTTTTCTACACTTAGAACCAATTTATCTTTTTCCTTATCATTTATTTCCAATTGTATTTGTTTTGTGGAATTCTAAACTTTAAGAATCTTTGATTTCATTTGTTCAACTCCACTTATAGCATCATCTCTAACTTTATTTTCTTGCACAAATTCATATGCAATACAAAACCTCTTGAGTTTATCCACTTTTGCATTTCTGTTTACCCATTGCACATACTGCACACACACCTTTGAGTCTTCTTAAGAGCAAGAAGAATCTCTTAATCAATACACTATCTATCTAGTGTGAGAGAGAGAAGGGGGAGGGAGAGGTAGAGAGAGGGATTCTTATTGAATACAACCCATGCATATATCATGATTTTTAGGCTTTGTAATAAATTTAAGGAATGTAGAAGTTTTAATATGATGCTCCACACCTCTACACACATGTGAAGCTAGTAGAAGTTTTTTTGAAGCACTACCTATTGAAGCCCTTCTTGTACCTCTATAATATTAATTGGTGAAGGAAATTAAAAATTTTACTTTACCATCTTTGGATCCATCTTCAAACCATTTGGTGAGATTTAAAATTCTAAATATAACAATTAGGTATTCATGAAACTAAATTTATTGGTATTCATATACTCACATTACATGGGATCTAATGTGGCTTATGTAATAAGAGATTGATGTATTTGGAATTTACTATAACAGTGTCTTCATTCTTAGATGCATATTAGCCTAAAATAAGGGAGACATGGAGAGGTAGGTAGAGAGAGGTAAGGTTGAAGGAATAGAGGGGGAGGTAGGTAGAGAGAGTGAGGAAAAGATGCAAGACAATTTTTTCCTCATCTCCATTGCTCTTACCTATCAATACCCCCTACTATTCATTGTCATGATCTTCTCAACTAATTTTTCACATCTCTTTACTAGTAATCTTTAGATCAACTAATCCCTCATCAACCCTTACCTTGGATAAAATGTATTTCTTGCAGTGTACTCTAGTTTGCTTGTGATATCTTGATTGTGTGTTCATCAATGTCTATGACATAAGAGCTATGTCTGGAAGATTCAATGACAGGTGAAGCATGTTGATAAAGTTGAGTACCACTCTTCCACGATAGTGGGGTTCGGGGCATCGCCTCAACTTTGAGAAGTTGTCTTTAGCGTTTTTTAGGGTTGCGAAGATTTGTGATGTGAGTGTATTGTTGGAACGTTTTTTCATGCTGCCGCATTTTGTCTTCAAGAGTTGGAAATCTCCTGAAAGAACTTGCATTGCAAGTGTGTTGTAACCGTTGTGTTGAAGATAATACATTGTGCAGGTTTTGGAGTGCTGGGGTTTTTTACCGCAAGGTTTTCCCCAGGGTAAATCATTGTGTCATTCTTCATTTTCTGTATGTATGGTATATTGCTGCAATATCTTTGTTAAGTAGATTAACGAATCTTAAATTGTAAGGGTTTAAAACGAATTTGCACCATACTTTCCTTAAGAGATTAGTGTAGGAAGCTGTTTCCGCACCTGAGTTTCCTTACAATCAATTCTCTTTTTTGTACTTAGATCTGATTTTTCATTTTCCTTGTCATATATTTCCAATTGTATTTTTTTCATTGAATTCTTAAGTTCAAGAATCTTTGAGTTCATTTGTTCAACTCCACTTATAGCATCATCTCTCACATTATTTACTTGCACAAATTCATATGCAATACAAAACCTCTTGACTTTATCCACTTCTACATTTCCATTTTCCCATTGCACATACTGCACATGCACCTTCCTAAACTTCTCAAGAGTGGGAAGAATCTCTTCAATCAATACACTATTTATCTCATTCACTTTGGTTTACTTCTTCAGATTCCTTTTCCATTTCAACTTCTCAAGAGAAGGAAGAATCTCTTAAGTAAATACATTGTGTGTTATCATTCTTCCAAACCATTTTTCACCATCCCCCTCCATTATACCAGCTCAAAACATTATCCCTATCCCTATCCAAAAAAATTATCCCTATCCCTCCTTGAAGCTATAAATCCAATTTGGGTACCTATGTCCCATAATCCACCATCACATCTCCCCCTCCTACTAAGTCTATTTTGGGTCCTTCTATCCCTTCTTCCCTCTCTCCCTCACACACACCCTTACCTCTCTTCCTAGACCTCCCTATTTCCCTCTCTCTCCCTCCCTCCCTATCTCTACCTCCACTCACCCTCTCCCTCTCTACCTACCTTTCCCTTAATCCATCCCATCCCACCTCTCTTTCTACCTACATCTCCCTCCTTCCTAACTTCCCCCCTCTGGGTAAGTGCACTAAGATGGTTCCCAAAAAGGGGACTTAAGTGGATAGCTTTTTTTTGAAATTAGGAAATACTGACCTTGGATGTGAAATTGAGAATAGTTACACTCAAAATTTTGAGATGGAACAAAAACAAGGATCGAAGTGCTCCGAGTCTACTTTCTAAACTACTAATTTATTTTTAAAATGATTGATATTAAGGGGTTCAAAAGAGGGATGTACACAAATTGGTGTTGTTTTTGTCAGAAAAACATAACATAGCAACTCTTGTACGACCCTCGTACGGTGAACCTTTTTTTGGTATTTTTAAAATTGCAATTGTTAGAAGTTACCTAACAGTATGTAGTTGATGCACAACTTTTTTGATAATTTTTTAATGAATATTTAAATTTTTACTAATTTTCGAAGTGGACATTTCCTGAAAAACATAATTTTGGCCATGCTACCCCTACAAATATTGGAAACTAATTGAATTTTTTATTTTATTTTATTTTAAATTTGTAGAATGGAGTCTAGTTTATAAAAATGTAATTTATTTGAAAATTTGATGAACGGTTAATTTATAACAAAACAAATAACAAACACTACTTTTTGGCAAAAAAAAGACATACAAGTTAAATAAATTATGGATGAAAGGCTTAACATTTTCAGAAAGTGAAAAAAATTAAATTGTTGGATAGCTAAGAGAGAACCCAACATTACCCATGTGTTCGATTTTTTTGATATTGAACCACATGCAATCCTGACAGTGAGCACGAACTCGATTATGTGAAATATGGTAGATATTTTAAAACGTCTTTGGTCGTTGGGAATGCCTTCCAAGCCTTTGGGTTGGTATTTCAAGGAAAATACCAAGCGTAAGGCTCGGGAATTCACAAAGCAAGATATAACGCGAGCGCGCTATAACACACTCGTGTTATATTTTAGTTTTGACATTGTTTTTGCTTATGCGGGAAACATGTCAACTAAGACATAACGTGAGCGCGTTATAACGCACTCGCATTATGTCCTCTTTTATGTGAAATGTCAATATATTGAATGTATGTTGATATATTTGTATGTTTGTATGTACATGTATGCTTTTATGTCATGTATGCATGCTTGTATGTATGTACGTATGCCTGTATGTATCAATGCATATATATTGTATGTATGTATGTAAGATTGTATCTACACATGTATGTATGCTTGTATGGATGTAGGATTATATGTACGTATGTATTATGCTTGTATGTATGTATTTATGTATGTATTTAAAGGGAGGGAGAATTTAGAGAGAGAGTCTGGAGAGATGGAGAGGGGGTGGAAGTGAGATTTTAAGAGAGGGAGTAGGAGAGAAGGGGTTGGAGTCAGAGGGAATTAGCTAGGTAGGGTGGGAGGGAGGGAGGGAGGGAGAGAGGAGGGTGGGAGAGAGAGATGGAGAGAGAGACAGGGAGAAAAAGAGAGTTATGTAGGTAGGATGCCAAAGGGAGAGACTTGAGGTTTGAGAGGGGTGAGAGGGAGAGACTTGAGAGATAGGTAGTGAGAGGGAGTGTGAAAGAGAGGGAGTTTGAGAGAGAGAGGGAGTGGGAGAGAGAGGGAGTGTGAGTGAGAGACCTAAGAGAGGGAGAGGGTGTGGGAGGGAGTGACCTGATAGAGGTAGAGAAAGAGGGGGGTGGATTGAGAGGGAATTATCTAGGTAGGGTGGAAGGGATAGATAGAGAGAGGGGAGAGAGACAAAGAGAGTTACCTAGGTAGGTTTCCAGAGGGAGAGACCTGAGAGAGAGGGGAGTAGGAGGGAGAGACATGAGAGAGAGGGAGAGAGAGGGAGTGGGAGAGATTTGGATAGAGTGGGAGGGACATAGAGAGAGATGGATAGAGGGAGCGAGAGAGGGTGGTAGGGATTGATTGAACGAGAGGTACGTAGAAAGAGGGAGACGGTAGATAGAGACAATTAGAGAGGGTAGGAGGGAGGGAGGGAGGGAGAGGTGATAATTATAGATAGAGAGAAAGTGATAGGGTTTGAGGGTATAGGGTTGAGAGATTAGGGTGGAGGACCTATAGGGTTGATGGTTTCTAGGTTATTAGGGTTTAAGGTTTGAGGGTTGAGGGAATAGGGTCGATGGTAGAGGGTATTTCGTTGAGGGTATAGGGTAGAAGGTTTAAGGGTTTAGGGTTGAAGGGTTTAGGGTTAAGGGTTTACAATTAGAGAGGGTAGGAGGGAGGGAGGGAGGGAGAGGTGATAATTATAGATAGAGAGAAAGTGATAGGGTTTGAGGGTATAGGGTTGAGAGATTAGGGTGGAGGACCTATAGGGTTGATGGTTTCTAGGTTATTAGGGTTTAAGGTTTGAGGGTTGAGGGAATAGGGTCGATGGTAGAGGGTATTTCGTTGAGGGTATAGGGTAGAAGGTTTAAGGGTTTAGGGTTGAAGGGTTTAGGGTTAAGGGTTTACTTGATTGAGGGTAGAGGGTTTAGGGTATAGGTTTGAGGGTATATGGTTGAAGGATTAGGTTCAAGGTCCAATGTAAGGGGTAGAGGGTATAGGGGTAGAGGTTTTAGGGTTTAAGGATTGAGGGTTAAGGGATTAAGGGTTGAGGGTTGAGAATTGAGGGTTGAGGGTTTAATGTATAGGGTAGAGGGTAGAGGGTAGAGGGTTTAAGGGTTTAGGTTTTAAGGGTTGAGGGCTAAAGATTGAGGGTTTAAGGTTTAGGGTTGAGGGTATAGGGTATAGGGTCGAGGGATTAGGGTTGAGGGTCCTATATATAGGGTAGAGGTTATAAGGGTTGATAGATTAAGGGTTGAGGGTTTAGGGATTAGGGTAGAGAGTTTTATTGGATTTAACGGTGTAAGGGTTGAGGGATTAGGGTTGATGGATTAGAGTTTAGGGTAGAGAGTATTAGGTTGAGGGTAGAGGGGGAGGGTAGAGGGTTTTAGAGTTTAGGGTTTAAGGGTTTAAGGGTTGAGGTTAACCCTCTACCCTTTATCTCTCTCTCAGTCTGTCTCTCCCTCCCTCTATATCTCCATCTCTTCCACTATCTATTTCTCCCACTCTCCCCTTCTCCCACTCTCCCACCCTCTCCCACCCTCTCTTTCTCCCACTATCCCCTTCTCCCACTCTCCCATCTCTCCCACTCTCTATTTCTCCTACTCTCCCCCTCTCTCCCTCCCTATCTATCTCCATCTCTCCCACTCCCTCTCCCTCCCACTCTCCCACTCCCTCCCACTCTCCCTCTCTCCCTCTCTCTCTCTCTTTCTCTCCCACTATCTCTTTATCTCCCACTCTCCCTCTCCCTCTTTCTCTCCCACTCTCTCTTTATCTCCCACTCTTCTTCTCTCCCTCTCCCTCCCTCCCTCACTCTCCCTCCCTCCCTCT
>CM021102.1:843273509-843383110 GCA_007115665.2 Sequoiadendron giganteum
TCTCCTCTCTCTCTCTCTCACACACACACACACACACACACACACACACTCAACATATGGAAAGCACAAATGAGGTGGGACAAAAACTAGTAGAGTTCGAGAAGTATAAAATAGTGGCATATGCTACAAAAGATGGGTATCAAGAAAAAAGGTGTGATTTGGTTATTGAGAAGATTCCAGTGTACTAGTTTATGTCCATGTTTCATGACAATATATTGTCTGAGTATGCAATGCATACCCATAGAGCCCAATGGAAGGACACACAATTCAAGCTATGCAAGGACACCTTTCTAGTTGGAAGCATAGTATCAGTGATTGAATTTGCGGAGAACTACACTCTACAACCACAACATGAGGTACAGTCACAGTATTATAACTCCACACAAGTTTTGATATTTGTGCACATAGCATTCATTCATGCATTTGATAGTATAGATGACAAAAGGAAGGTATTGAGGGAGTACCACTTTTACATTAGTGATGATCGCACACATTCTCCAGAGTTCGTGCAAGGTTTCTTCCAAATGTTCTACAGTGGTTTGGCTCAGAGGGGCATAAAATAGGACCGACATATAATATGGTCTGATAACTGTGCAGCACAGTTCAAGAACTCATGCATGTTCTACTGGTTGTGCAGGATGCATGTAATTACAGGTGTTCAACATATGTGGAACTTTTGTGAGGCTGGACATGGAAAGGGGGAGCATGATGGTGCAGGAGCATGCGTGAAAAGAGTATTAGCACGAGAAGAGTTAAAGTATAAATACAGTGAAAAGTTGACAGATGCACAATTAATCATCGACTGGTGTAATGCTTCGATGGGTCCAAGTAATGAAGGCACATTTTCAGTTCGTAGATTATTTTGGTTGATGGATGATACTAACATTGCACCATATGAGGATTTTTGTACACTAACAGGATCGAGTGAGGTACACTCTTTCCTTAGCTCAAATGTAGGTTCATGGAATATCGATACACGAAAGATGGCATGCTTTTGTTCTTCATGTACAATGCAAGCCTGGAATGATTGTGAGTCAGGGGAGTGGGTTGACATATGGTTGACAAGTTATCTTAGCCCACTTCAAACGTATCACCCTCCGATGGCATTGAAACTGACACAGATGGAATCATCAGTTGAATTTGATCACGTTTCAGATCTAGTTCAACCAGGTGATGGAAAAAGTGTCAAATTCAAGTTGTGCAAAGTTGCAAAGTGGTACAACTTTCGCTCTGCAACTCATGTGACCAAACTAACTGCTCCAATGCATCTGAATAGGTATGTTTATGCTAGGCATGATTCACTTTCACACCAAAACATGCGGAATCGCTCCGACCTATGTTTCACCAGATTGATCCCTTAAGGGTCCAAAGTGCAAAATGGATGCAAACTTCAAAATGCTATTACTTGGATACCATGATGCTTAGAAACTTCTTGTCTAATCCTACAAGATCGCGTTGGACCCCTCTACAAAAACCTCTCTCGATTTTGGCTATCGTTGAGTGGTTTTCCCATGGCAATGGATTTTCACTTGATGGAAAAAACATCAAATGCAAGCAGTGCAAAGTTGCAAAGTGGTGCAACTTTTGTTTTGCTACTTGTGTGACCAAGCAAACTATTCCAATGCATTTGAATAGGTATTTTTATGCTAGGCATGGTCCTCTTTCGCACTGAAACACGCAGAATCGCTCTGAGCTACGTTCCACCGGATTGATCCCTTAAGGGTGCAAAGTGCAAAATGGCTGCAAACTTCATCATGATATTACTTGGATACCATGATCCTTAGAAATTTTTCGTCTAATCTTACAAGATCATGTTGGGCCCCTCTACAAAAACCTCTCCGTTTTGGCTATCTTGGAGTGGTTTTCCCATGGCGGCGGATTTTCACTTGATGGAAAAAGTGTCAAATTCAAGTTGTGCAAAGTTGCAAAGTGATGCAACTTTTGCTCTGCAACTCGTGTGACCAAGCAGACTATTCCAACACATCTGAATAGGTATTTTTACGCTAGGAATGGTCCTCTTTCACACCGAAACACGCGGAATCACTTCGAGCTATGTTCCACCAGATCGATCCCTTAAGGGCCCAAAGTGCAAAATGGATGCAAACTTCAGCATGCTATTACTCAGATACCGTGATGCTTAGAAACTTCTCATCTAATCCTATAGGATCACATTGGGCCCCTCTACAAAAATCTCTCTTGGTTTTAGCTAACTTGGAGTGGTTTTTTTGTGGCGGCAGATTTTCACTTGATGGAAAAAGTGTCAAATTCAAGCTGTGCAAAGTTGCAAAGTGGTGCAACTACCGCTCTGCAGCTCATGTGACCAAGCAGACTGTTCCAACACTTTTGAATAGGTATTTTTACGCTATGCATGGTCCTCTTTCGTACTAAAACACGTGGAATCGCTCTGAGCTATGTTCCACTAGATCGATCCCTTAAGGGTCCAAAGTGCAAAATGGCTGCAAACTTCAACATGTTATTACTCGGATACTGTGATGCTTAAAAACTTCTTGTCTAATCCTATAGGATCGTGTTGGGCATTTCTACAAAAAATTCTCTCGATTTTGGCTATCTCAGAGTGGTTTTCCCATGGCGGCGAATTTTTACTTGATGGAAAAAGTGTCAAATTCAACCTGTGCAAAGTTACAAAGTGGTGCAACTTTTGCTCTACAACTCGTGACCAGAATAACTGCTCCAACACGTCCGAATAGGTATGTTTATGCTAAGAATGATCTTTTTTTGCACCGAAACACTTGGAATCGCTCTGAGCTACTTTCCACCAGATCGATGCCTTAAGGATCCAAAGTGCAAAATGGTTGCAAACTTCAGCATGCTATTACTCGGATACCGTGATGCTTAGAAACTTCTTTTCTAATCCCAAAATATCCCGTTGGACCACTCTACAAAAACCTCTCTCGGTTTTGGCTATCTTAGAGTGGTTTTCCCATGGCGGCGGATTTTCACTTGATGGAAAAAGCGTCAAATGCAAGCAGTGCAAAGTTGCAAAGTGGTGCAAATTTTTCTCTGCAACTCGTGTGACCAAGTGGACTATTCCAACATGTCCAAATAGGTATTTTTATGCTAGGCATGGTCCTCTTTCGTACCGAAACATGCGGAATCGCTCCGAGCCACATTCCACGGGATCGATCCCTTAAGGGTCCAAAGTGCAAAATGGCTGCAAACTTCAGCATGCTATTACTCGAAAATCATGATGCTTAGAAACTTATCGTCTAATCCTACAGGATCGTGTTGGGCCCCTCTACAAAAACCTCTCTTAATTTTGGCTATCTCAGAGTGGTTTTCCCGTGGCGATGGATTTTCACTTGATGGAAAAAGTGTCAAATTGAAGCTGTGCAAAGTTGCAAAGTGGTGCAACTTTTCATTTGCAATTCATGTGACCAAGCTAACTAATCCAATGCATCCCAATAGGTAATTTTACGCTAGGCATGGTCCTCTTTCGCACCCAAACATGTGGAATTGATCTTACTTGCGTTCAACCGGCTCGATCCCTTATGATGGCATGCAAAACACTGGAAAAGAGAAACATACAAACGACGGTTGAGAAGTTTGAGTATTCCACACAAAAAATGTATGATCATTGGTGCAGAGCACCTTGTTCCTCCATTTGATGACGAAGGTCTAGTTCAATGGTTTTAGTGATTATCTGATGGTCAATAGGTTGGTCAATAGGTTGTTGTGGATATTTTGAGCATGCTTTGTCTTGAATAAGGTCAATTAAGACCATTAGGTATGTTTTAGGGTGACTTTTGGTTCTAGTGATAAAAAAAGTGAAAATTTCAATCTTGCACTAGAAGTTGTCTTTATAGCCTTTGAAGGCAAATTTGTGAATTTGTATATGATTGTGAAAGAATGGAGTTTTTTCAATGTAATAAGGCTATTTGTACACCATTTGTGTGGGTTTAGAGGTCATTAGATGTACTCATTAGGCTGGAGGAGTCTAAAGTTGCAAATTTGTAAGTTGCTTAAAGTAACAAATTTGAAATGCAATGGTTACTTGTTTTGAAAGTTGGTTTTTAGTTAGTTGAGGGTGTGTATCAGTTAGAGAAGGGTTTAAAACACTATGTAAAGCCTTGAGAGGCTCAAATGGAGGTTTTTGATGAACTTTTGGAGAAGATCTAATAAGAATTATTCACACTGTTCTTTGTTTTTTAGATTTTTGATACAAACTTGTTGATCCCGTACTTGGTATGACCTCCAGCTTTAAGATAAAGAAATTGGAATATTTTTATGAATCATTTCATGGAGTTCCAATTGTAAACGTGTTTTTTTCCTTTAGATAAAGTTGTTTAGCATCAATCAATTCATATTCAAGACAAATCATGAAGGACAACAATGATCAATGCTAGGGCTAACCAATTAATAATTGTACACATGAATAATTCAAGCATGTACATGTCAATAAGGGAAGCACAAGTACTCAAAAACATGTAAGCCTCAAAAATTATACACACGAATACATAGTATACACAAATTAATACAAAGTATATGCACGAATACAAGGTATACGCATGAAAACACATAAGCCACAAAGTATACATTCGAACACATGTAAGTCACAAAGTATACACGTAAGTTGTAAAGTATACACTTGAATACACGTAACTCATATCTATTGAACCATCAATGTAGAATGCAAATATGGGCAGGCATCGATAAAAGATATTTGTATTAACCAAATAGCCATGTAGGCATACATCAATATATGTCGGTATAAGTATGAAATATATGTACAAAATAGCCATATAGGCTTATGAGAATCCCATATAGCCATACAATGTCAAATATGCCTAATAAAAATATGTACAAAACTGCCATGTAGGCATACAACAAAGGGATCTGAAATCAAAATTCATTGGTCTCCATGCCCTAGAAATAAATTCTTTCCCTTTCCTTTTCGATCGGATGGCGATAGGTTTGTCACTCATTTTTTCTACACTCGAGGAGTGCTCCTGCTACTCCTCCTAGTGTTTAGTTCATGGTGAAGTTTTAACTATTTCAATAAGAAGTAAAGACATGAATATATAGAAATTCCATTATAAAAAATGATATATTTGACAAAATAATCACTTACCGCCATCTCATGATCTCTCTCCACAGGCGAAATATTCTCACGCCCATGCTTAGGCATGCTCAAGCCCTATATAAACCATACAAATAGAAATTAAACTACACGAATCAATAATGGTTTGATTTTTCACTAACTAACATCTATAACAACAAATGTAAATTGAAATTTACTAATTTGTCTCATACCTCTCCTATCAGAGCCATCGAGGATTGTATATCAGATGATGCACCAATATCCATTGCCCTCGTCATATTTGCAGGTGTTTCGGCTTGCATCATCTGAAAATAAAACAACAAATTATTCAACGTAATCAACGATGTGCATATAAACTACACAAATCTATTAAGTACTTGATTCATTAGTTAGACTCTTTATTCTATTACCTCCGTGTAGGTTTGAGTAAATCTGCCACCACTGGGAAGTGTTCCATCAAAACCTTCAATATTAGTTTGTTCAACATCCAAAATCGCATATTAAATTACCATTCATAAAACAATGCTATTAACATGCAATAAATTTATAATTGTTTACTAGTTACATACCCCAACAATAGGTGTACTGCAAAAATAAGTTGATGGGGGGGCGGTGTATCCAATCTCAACACTATGACCCTGCAATTTTATTAAAATCATAAAACATTTTTAGTTAATCTTGCATTTCAAAATCAAAATTTAATAAATTAAATTCAATGAGCATGCACCAACTTTTACATGAATATCAATGCCATATGCCTCATGCAAAATGCTAGCTACCCTCTCCATCTCCATAGCTGCAGATGGATCCTACGTACCTATCTCCTGAGTGTCAGTGGGGTTATATGAACAAGTAGCACCACAAGGTTGACACATATGTGTTCGACGGCCACCACTCGAAGACTCCCCTGGATGGCATTGTAGAATAGGGCTAGTATGATGGATGACACTCTAGGTCAAAGTGTTGATCACCTGCAATGTCTCTACGTCAACACTTTCCTTCACAATGAAAGGCATAACAATGTGCTCATGAGGTGGCCTAGCGAGAGATCATCTACCTTGCCGCGTAGGATCCGGTTGTGCACCGGGTCTATCCTGAGTTGACCCCCCACCTCTCCCCTGGAAATCCCTCATATCAAAATAATTTGGGATTTTGTTCAATATGAACTCACTATATAGTTTCCTAAGAAAATATTGTGGGACCTCACAATTGTTGCACAGTGGGTAATCGAAGACCATGTACCACCTATCATAAAACTGGTCCCTAATTTGTTGGTGGTGGCACCAATGGATAGGAAACCTCTTTGCATTGAGGGTGAGATTTTGATTTGTGCATGGGTCAGTGAATAATGAGCACAAATCACCTTTTATAATTTTTAAATCCTTTACATCTTTGTATGATAGTTTATTTTCATAATAATCCCTAGCCGCTTGCCTCCTATCTTGCCATCCAGTTATTTGTTTTCTAATTGAATCTACATTTTTTACCATATCTTTCAATGAATTTTCTAGGGTCATTCTTTCTGCGGTTGACCCATTTGGATCACTCAACCTACTGATCAAATCCTCAATTTGTTTTTTGTTGTTCTCAATTTCACTCATTAAATTTTGTTTAGTGCCAGGAGGGGGTTGAGAGATTGGTGGAGGAGGTTGTTGTTGTGGTTGATTTTGATCTTGAGGATTTGGTTGGTCTTCCTGTTGAGGATCTTGAGGGTTTTAAGTTTGATTTGCATCTCCTAAAAATTCAAACAAATATATATTAAATTCAACCTAAAACTATCAAATTCAACCTAAAACTAACTAATTCAAAACAAAAACCCCAAAATCCTTACTCTCACATCTCCTTGTCGTCGTGGTGCCATCGTTGCGAAGAAATAGAAATTTTTGGTGAAAAAATTTGTTGAATTGCTCCTCCTAGAACGTGAGCGCGTAAGTATGGGGATTTTGGCTGCGGCTATAAGAAAAAAATAGTCGAAATAACAATGACAGGTTTTCACTTTTTTTTTTTCTTTTAACAAGCAATAATGCGAGTGCGTTATAATGCGAGTGCGTTATAACGCAAGAGCGTTATAACACGAGCACATTATAATGCGCTCACGTTATTGGTTTGTTGTTTCCTAGCCTCAGGCTCGGCACAACGAACCAATAACGTGAGCACATTATAACGCGTGTGCATTATAACGTTCTCACGTTATTTATTTTCAAAAGGTTTTTGAAAGGTGTCCACGAAATTGCTACCCATTTCCATGCACCCGCCCCTCTATCTAATTCTCTCTCCCCTTCCCTCTCCACTTTCTTGATCTTTATGTACTTCACTTTTATACCATTAATTATGATGAATTTATAGCACTTATATCACTTTCTTCTTTAATCATTTTTTAGTTTCATTAGTTCATTATTCAATTTATTTAATTAATCATTGGTTTCCTCTTTCTTGATATCTCCCATATATTGTGATCCCTTGATCTTTGAATTACATAATTCCTCACAACAAGAGTCTACAAATAGAAGCATTTACCCTTCATTGCCATCAATACATTTTCTATACCTACCTCTTCTACAACAATGATGATGACAAATGTTTTGGAAGAATGATAATATATATTGTATTGACTTAAGAGATTATTCCTTCTCTTGAGAAGTTGAGGAAGGAGCATGTGCACTATGTGCAATGGGCCAATAGAAATGTTGAACTAGAGGCATCAAGTACTAGAATACATAAAATGAAAAAGGAATCTTCTCTAAAACACATGAAAAGAAGCAAGACAAACTGAATGAGATAGATAATTTATTGACTGAAAATATTCTTTCCACTTTTGAGAAGTTGAGGAATCTATGTATGCAGCATGTGCAAGGGGAAAATGGCAATGCAAAAGTGGATAAAGTCAAGCGGTTTTGTATTGCATATGAATTTGTGCAAGCAAAGAAAGTGAGAGATGATGCTATAAGTGAAGTTAAAAAAATGAAGTCGAAGATTCTTGAACTTAAGAATTCTAAAGATACTTATATTTAGTCATGTATATATTTATAAGATACTTCTCCTTTTTACTAGCTCTTTTTATCGATACCATCACTATTTAACAAAACTCTTTTCACATGATCAATGGCTCACCTCTCTCTAATTTATTTATTGAGATTTTTTATCTGCTTGACTCTTCATAAGCACTGTAACTCTTGTGCAACCTTTATGTCTTCTACCAATACTTCATTTTCTTTGGAAATATTATTGGTAAAGATAGAAAAAATACATAAAGACACCAAGATATTACATCAACTATTAGATGAAGTATCATAACAACCAATGGCTAGATTTGAGGAATCAAATAGCATTAATTTAGAGTAAAACTATGATGATCTATATGCATTTTAATACTTTTGATATGATCTATACCCTTGTATCCTTAAATTGCATCATCCCTCACAACAAGAGTATGCAAATAGAACCATTTACCCTTCATTATCATAAAAACATTTTCTAGTAGGTGTGTGCTACCATTTTTCTATTAAAAATCATCCAACTATGCCAAGACTATGTTGGTTTAATACCATTCATAATATTCAATCAAGCATATGAGAGACCATATCAAATGGAGCCTTTATGTAATATGTTATTCGATGATTTCTTGTAGATTTCATAATAGAATATGATCTAGTGATAAATACTTTCAAATATTCATAAGCATTGTGATAACCTCTCCCTCCCCTCTCTCTCACCACCTCTCTCTACCTCTCCCACCCTACCTAGATTCCTCTCTCTACCTACCTCTCTAATTTTTTCACCTCACCTCTCTCTAACTACCTCTCCCTATCTCCCTCCTTCCCTCTCTAGGGAAAAGTAGAAATTTCAACATTGTTTCCATTGCAAAAGAAGTTTTCACATTTGAAATCTCAAGTAGATTTTAAGTCCTAAGATCTTTCTCTATTTCAAAATAGAACTGAGTAGAATGAGCACCATACATTGAAAGAATCAAATTCTATAAGAGAAGGCATCTTAAATAATAATAGGAGAATGAGGCACTAATGATGAATCAACCTTACTTCTCTCTCTCCCTCTCTCTCTCTCTCTATATATATATATATATACAACCTTAATTCTATGATGAAGGTTGTTTCACAAAATCTACCATATCATCCTCCATCTATTTAATATTCATCTATTCTTTTATTTCATTATGAACTACTACTTCATCTTTCTTCAATTTTTTCATTATAAGGTCTTTCAACACCATCTTTATGTCTCTCTTTGGGTTAATCCATCATCATCGTTGCATTAATCCATTAGGTTAAACCTTAAACCATAAACCATAAACCTAACATCTATCATCATTGCATTAATCCATTGCATGAAACTATAAATGATTAATGTTATCCATATATACATTATAATTTATTAATTGAACAATTGAAGGCTCACTTTTACCATGTAATTGATGCAATTGTCATAATTAATCATTCAAAAATTTCCTCAAATGTTTTTATAAGGCATGTGGATGAGAGTTTGAAATATTCAAATACCTTATAAAAGCTATGAATTATTAAAGAAGAAAGTGATAGAGAAGCTAGGGATTTTTTAAACAATGATGGTATCGATAAAGAACTAGTACAAAGGATAAGTCTCTTTAGAAATATATACAAGACTAAATATAAGTGTTATAAATTCAAAAAATGGTAGTAAATATATTTTAGCACCAAAAGAGATGGTTGATAAGTTAAAATTTAAAAGGTTAGAATATCCAAGTTCATATAAAATTTCACAATTGTAGAAATAAGATAAGGTACTAGTCAGTGAGCGAGGGAGGGAGAGATAGATTTGAAAAGTAGTTATCTACCTCTTCCTCCCCACTCTCTCTCTCTCACAAGATCTCTCTCTTTATACCTCGCCCACCCTACCTTTGTATCTAGATTTATCTACATCTCTTTATTCCTTGTACCCTACCTCTTTGTACCTACACGTATCTCCCTCCCTCTTTCCCTCTCTCTTGCCATCCCTCCCTCTCTCTCTCCCTCCTTCCCTCTCTCTATATTCTCTCACCCTCTCCCTCTTGACCTACCTTTCCCTCAATCCATCCCAACCACCTCTCTTTCTACCTACCTCTCTGTCCTTCCCAACTTCCCCCCTCTATCTACTTATATCTCCTCTTCCCTCTCTACTTTCCCTATCTCCCATCACTCTCTCTACCTACCTATCCATCTATTCCTTCAACCTTACCTCTCTTTACCTACCTCTCCATGTCTCTCCCTCCCCCTATCCCTCTATCCCTTTATACCTCTCTCTACCTATGGGAAGAGGAAGGTTAGGAGGGATGGTGAGAGAGGAGTGATAGAGTGAAGTATAGAGAAATGTATTTATTCCATGGAATTATTAAGCTCAATATGGAATTTTAGTTAATACATTTTTTTTACCAATGTTTTCCATATTTGCATTATAAATTATTAATTGAATAAATTGAATAATGAACTGATGAAACTATAAATGATTAATGTTATCCATATTTACACTATAATTGATTAATTAAACAATTGAAGAAGGCTCTTTTTTAGACCAAAGTGAATGAGATAGATAGTGTATTGATTGAAGAGATTCTTCCCACTCTTGAGAAGTTGAGGAAGGTGCATGTGCAATATGTGCAATGGGAAAATGGCAATGTAGAAGTGGATAAATTCAAGAGGTTTTGCACTGCATATCAAATTGTGCAAGTAAAGAATGTGAGAGATGATGTTATAAGTGGAGTTGAACAAATAAACTGAAAGATTCTTGAACTTAAAAACTCCATGAAACAAATACAATTGGAAATAGATAACAAGGAAAAGGAAAAATCAGATCTAAGTGCTAAAAAAGAGAATCAGTTGGGTAGAGACATGAAAGGATTATCTAAAAAGGTAGACAAGTCTTGTAAAGAACTTTTTAAAAGAAACATCTACATTATCTAATCATAAAGACACTCTCAAAGAAAAGAAAAAAGTGGCTACAAAGCTACATAAAAGTATTCAAGACATTGAAAACTTTATCCAAGAAAGGGATGTTTCTATCCTAAGGGTTGATGAGGGAGCGACCGGTCTAAAGATTCTAGTAAAAGATGTGAAAAAATGTTAGAAGATCATGACAATGAATAGAAGTGGGTGTTAATAGGTAAGAGCAATGTAGATGAGGAAAAAACATTGTTGCATGTTTTCCTCACTCTCTCTACCTACCTCTCCCTCTATTCCTTCAACCTCACCTCTCTCTACGTACCTCTCCATGTCTCCCTTATTTTAGGCTAATATGCATCTAAGAATGAAGACAATGTTATACTAAATGTCAAATACAACAATCTCTTATTACATAAGCCACAATCTCTCCTTCCCTCTTTCTCTCCCTCCTATCCCTCCCACCCTACCACTCCCTATCTCCCTCTCAAGTCTCTCTCTCACTCTCCATCTCTCTCTGAAGTCTTTCTCTCTCTCCCTTTCAGGTCTCTCTGTCTCTCACTCTTCATCTTCATATTAGGTCTCTCTCTCTCTCTCTCCATCTCCCTCTCAGGTCTTTCTCTCTCCCTCTCGGGTCTTTCTCTCTCTCCCTCTCAGGTCTCTCTATCTCTCACTCTCCATCTTTGTCTTAGGTCTCTTTGTCTCTCACTCTCCATCTACAACTATTTGGTATAGTAAAACTAGAATTTCACTTTCTTCATTTGATCAGAACAAAAAAATTCTCAAATTATTTGCAGTTTTGGAAAGCACATTGTCCCTTGTCAATAATTTCCTTATGAATTTGCAGTGTTGGAAAACACGTTGTCCCTTGTCAGTTATGTAATGAAGTCCGCCTTCAAATTTTAGAACAACTCTTTGGTTACAGTAAAAATGACATTTCCAACTGTCCCTTGATAGGGGACAGTGTGTTTTTCACTTTCTTGATATGATTGGAACAAAAAAATGCTCACATCTTTTGTAGTACTGAAAAACACACTATCCCTTGTCAATTATTTCCTTATGAATTTGCAATGTTGGAAAACACCCTATCCCTTGTCAGTTATGTAATGAAGTCCACCTTCAAATTTTAAAACAACATTGGAATTAACTAACAATGGACAGTGTGTTTTCCAACAGGGGATAGTGTGTTTTCCAACAAGGAACAAAAAAAGCTCACATTATTTGTAGTGTTGGAAACCACATTGTCCCTTGTCAATTATTTCCTTATGAATTTGTAGTGTTGGAAAACACACTATCGCCTGTGTAGGAAAAATGTTCACATTGTTTGCAGTGTTGGAAAACACATTGTCCCCTATGTAGGAAAAGTGGACAGGGGATATCATTAGAATTTAAGATGTCTAGAAATAACTAACAGGGGGCATTGTGTTTTCCAACAGGGAACAAAAAAAATACGCTATGTATTTTCCAATAGGGGACAATGTGTTTTCCAATAGGAAACAAAAAAATGGTAGTGTTTTTTCCAACAGGGAAGTAACTAATAGGGGACAGTGTGTTTTCCAACATTATTTGCAGTGTTGGAAAACACACTGTCCCTTGTCAATTATTTCCACAAGGGATAGTGTTTTTTTCCAAAACTACAAATAATGTTGGAAAACACGATGTCCTTTGTTGGAAAATACACAGTGTCATTTTTTGTTCCCTGTTGGAAAACACACTATCATTTTTTTGTTCCCTATTGGAAAACACATTGTCCCTGTTGGAAAACATATTGTCCCTAACAACAGGGGATAGTGTGTTTTCCAACATTAGAATTAAATAATAGGGGATAATGTGTTTTCCAACATTGGAAATAACTAACAGGGGATAGTGTGTTTTCCAATAGGGAACAAAAAATGACACTATGTGTTTTCCAATAGGGAACAAAAAAATGGCAGTGTGTTTTCCAATAGGTAAATAACTAATTGGAAATAATTAATAGGGGACAATGTGTTTTCCAACATTATTTGCATTGTTGGAAAACACATTGTCCCTTGTCAATTATTTCCACAAGGGACAGTGTGTTTTCCAACACTGCAAATAATGTTGGAAAACACACTATCCCCTGTTAGTTATTCCCAATTAGTTATTTCCTTGTTGGAAAACACACTGTCATTTTTTTGTTCCTTGTTGGAAAACACATTGTCCCCTGTTCGAAAACACACTGTCCTCTGTTCGAAAAACACGTTTTTGGAAAACACACTGTCCTTTGTCAGTTATATAATGAAGTCCACCTTCAAATTTTAGAACAACTCTTTGGTTACAATAAAAATGAATTTCACTTTATTGATATAAATGGAACAAAAAAATGCTCACATTGTTTGCAGCATTGGAAAACACACTATCCCCTGTGTAGGAAAAGTGGGTAGGGGACATCATTAGAATGTAAGATGTCTAGAAATAACTAACAAGGGACAGTGTGTCGTCACTATATTCTAATGATGTATCCCTTGTTCATATGATGATGACATTAATTTGGTAGATGAACCCAAAATAATTGTGGCACATCTTTTGTTAATAATACAAATGTTATTGCCTACCTGATGCATAGAATTTGTGTTAAGGTATACACATCTTATTAATACTTTAGGTAGTTTATAACCATCTACGTCTGTTTTGAGTGCATATTTGTATATTTTGAGGATGATGCATAAAATTAAAAATTATCGCTATCTTGTGAATCCAACATTTTAGAATTTCAATTTCTTCGTAATACTTTGGATAATAGTGCATGACATTGAGACTATCTCTATTTTTTCACCCATGGTTTCATATTGTTTTAGATGCTGATATATAACATAAAGTAGATTGGGCAAAACACATTTGATCTATTCTTTAAGAGGATAAAATTTTGTACACAAAAAGTTTATCTATTGATAACATCAACTTTACATAGATTAGATGTAAAAATCTATGCTACATGGAAGGGTTTTCATCCCCAAAGATTTTATATAATTCAAGATCATATAAATGAGGAAGATGGTCCTCTAATAGGAATACAAAAACCCTAAATGACAGTGATCCATTCGCTACAATGAGATATTTTATGCATTTACAAAGTTACAATAGCAACTACTCTTCCTAAGCGCTCAACAATCTCAAGTAAGGATTTCTTTATATTGTGAATGATTTCGAGTGTGAAGTCTACTCCCTCTATCCAAATTGGAGTGCCAACTTGCTAAGACATCCAAAATTCACATCAAATTTATATGGCTAAATAAAAGGATTTGAGAGAAAGTTTCATAATTGTAACCATAAGCTTTCAAATTTGAAATATATGACATCTCCTTTAGTCATATAGATCACTTTATGAAGTATCTTCTCTAGTCATGCTACTCACTTTCTATTTATAAGTCTGCTCTCTACACCAATAAAAGAAACACAATACCAAAAGGATTGAATAAACATGAATTATCATTTTGGCATTTGATATAGCTAGAATAGAAGAATCATAAATTGCAGCCAAGAATTGGAGAAAAGTTTCAATTATATTAAATTTAAAACATTAGTTTGAACTCATGAGATTGAGGACCAAGTGTGTAAGGCTTCATGTAGCATGAACTTGTAAAAGAGCCTAGTAAATAACTTTGGATTCATAAGACAAAGAATATAGGTGCCTTAAACATATGGGCATATAGCCAATCTTATGACAATATATTTCGTATAGATGTGATGTGTTGTGTGACAGACTGGCTTGAATAAATCAAACATACATAACCAGCGGTATAGACCTGAAGAGATTTCTTGAGATCAACTGGATTATTACTGTGCTCACTAGTAAGAAACATGAGCCTTAATCAATAGATCTTAGAGAACTGGACTCCCAAGGGCTTCTCATCAACACAGAATTTTGATGATGAAACAATCTATGACATAAACAAGAGCTTTGATTAACTCCAACCCAAATTCTATAATGAATTTAATACACACAACAAGGACATGGAAAACTCAATAGAACAATAGAACATTTATTCTTGCTTAAAGAGTGTGTGAACATTATTTGGTCTTACTTTATTATAGCTACAACAAAAGTAACTTGTTTTGCAATTTCAAGGCAAGGATTGTGATAAAAGATTTGTTTGTACGCAATGGCTTTACATCAAAATGTTTGTTTCTTACAATACTAGTAAGTCTTTGTGTAACATCTTTCTCCTAGTGAGTTAACATTCCCAAATCTTTCATTTTGATCTTTCACAATTTTTACTTTTTGTTTATTTTGCCAGCTAATACTTTCCCCTAGTAAAAACAGAATGTAATGAAATTCTTTATATATTTCATTTCAAATTTAAAGGAAAAAAATAAAAAATTAACGCTCTATCCAAATCATTTTTGGCATAGATAACTAGTTGCCTTTCAATCATTTTGGCATTCTGGATAACTCTCTAGGGGTAAAGTTTGTGACAAAAGCTAGAGCTTGACTTGTTTTAATTCTAAATCTTAGAATGATCATGCATAACACTCATTTTATCTTTTTACTTTCATTTTATGAAGGATTTTAATGGTTGATTCCATTTCATTCCTTTAAATCACTTAATTGGCTATTTCTGAGTGAAAATTTGTATGCCTTTCATCTCAAAAAATCATTTGATTCCTTTTGATTTTGCCTATGCTAAAATGTAAAAGACGGAAATAGATAGATTTAAAGAGAGGGGCCATATGGAGGAAAAATACAAAAACTGAAACCTTACCTGATCATGGCCAAATCAAACCAAACTTGGATCATCTCAGGCAGCAAAGTGTGATGGCATTTTCAACAAACACATATCTACAAAAACTCATCCCCAGTTCTAAAACATATTTTGGACATGCCTTCAATAGTAAACCCTAAAAATCAAATAGTGATCACATTTCCAACAAACCAAAATGAACAAAGAAATGAACAAAAGATGATAGTAATGAGAAAGTAAGGCGCTTGAGGTATAAACTTACCTAAAGGCATCATAATTGTACCAATTTGCCTTGTTTGAAGCACATTTCAAGACCTCACACAAAACCTTCCTTTTTTTCCAACATCAAATAACTCTCAATCAGAAAAGTTGCACGATGGGAAGAAAAGAACAAGAAATTTGTTTCAAGCTTTTTTCAGCCTCAAGCAAAACTCAACAAATTGGTCCTTTTCCTTTTCCCATGACTGTCACTTACAGACCAGTGCTCCCCTGTCCAACCATCCACCAAACTCTCCCCTTCAAAGGCTAGGTCTTTACTAAAATTGCAAGTACATTATGTTACTAAAATTGCTAAAATTGCTAAAATTGCTCTAGATTTTTTATCCAAAAACAAAGTCACAACACACACAGAATTAACAATGATCAGATATATGCATCCAGATAGATTGACCAATAAAATTACCCATAGACTAAACCAGTTCTTGGGAAACTATGACAACACATTGAATTTTCAGCACACAAACAAAACAACAATCCAAGACGTTGCTAGGAATAGAGTACTACATAGATTCAAGAAAGAAAATCACGACCCTGCTGCTCCTTCACTTTTGGCGCAGATTACAACCCCATATGCAAAAAAACATTCATCCACACAAGTCTAGTTTGTAGAGAATTATGCCAATCATGCCAAAAGAACCCCTAATTGAGTGACTGAGAGTATAAGAGAACACAGAAATAGAATCTAATTAAACATCGTGCATTATACTCACACACTACTTTATAGCAGCCTAAATCTCTTGACCGTCCACTGCATAAGGGTAGTCTTCTATCACAAGCCTCAATTCGTGACGCACAGTTGAGTCTGGAACATCCATTCCCCTGCTTGGATCTTGTAACTTAGAATTGTGTTAATGATACATGGCATTTGGCAGTTCAGAATTACAGAGCATGGAGTAGTATACCTTTTAATGAGATTTGTGGGCAAGCTTTGTTTGTTGAGTTTGCATCGTAGACCTTGTTTCCATCGCAGACGCCATCTGTCATATTCCCGCTTGTATGAAAAATGCATTTCTGGGATGTGTCCATGGGATAACAGGACCATTTCAAAATTCAAATATCCCGCTCGAAATTTTCCGCATTTTTAGAATTTTTGAAACCCCTCGTTCGTTTGAAACCGTCGTTCGTCCATTCGTTGGTCTTCGTCAACATCCGTCTGTGAGCTTTGTCCAGCGTGTGGGATGGGAGATGGGAGATGGGGGTTATGATATAGTGTTACATACATAGGTGCTTTTTGTCTAGTAGTTAGCTTTCTCCCATTACAAATTGCCCTATCTCCACATAGCATGGAAGGCATTAAGAGAGGTAATAAATCAAACTAAGGAGGATTATTATTCATTCTATTTTGGAGGAGAATATAGAAGGACATGGTAAGAGTTTGCTTACAATGGGAATGTCGTAATGACCTCTGCAGATAATAATAATTGGTGGCCAGATTAAAATGGTTCAAGGCCAACTAATGGAGCTGTATGATATTTCCCTCCAAAATTTGTAAATTTAAATGAAACTACATTACTTTTCAAATCATGGAACATTTTAACTATACTCTTGGTTCTCCAGCTTGGCTCTTTGCTGAGCAAGGAGTGTATCTGTTTTGATCATGTGATTCCCGAAACTCTGGTTTAAATCCCAAAAGAATATGGTTATAACTTTATGTTTGTCAAATCATTTTCTATAATTTGTCAAGCCCCAAACGATTGCTTGAAAAATGTCAGTTTAAGTGGCAAATAACTAATAAGCATCTAGGTCTTTGAACAAGGAGATCTTTTGAGTCAATGACTGCCTCAACTGAAAAGTTTATTAGTTGTTGCTGATAAGTTCAAAATCAGATTGTGTCCATTTTAAAAACCAGAATTTTGAGTGTTATAGTCTTTTAAGGCACAGTTCATCAAATGGGTTTGTGGGGACCATCGTACAAGTGAGAATAAAACAAGTCTAATATTGCTATTCTGAGTATTGAATGCATCCTTAATGAGGGTTCCACTACATAAGTTGGGAATATCGTTGGGTATGTCACGTCATATTGGGAGCTAGTAAATATTATTTGTCAATTAGAATATTACTATGTTGTTGGTGGCTGTGGCATAAATACAAGAAACGGGGTTATTAATATTTCGATTTCTGGTTGTTGTAGATCAGATCTGAGCATAATAGTTTTCTGATTTTTTTTAAATTATCAGCTACAGATTAGTTGCCACACTCAATATTTTGCCATTTGATAGTTTATCCAAGATCCATCTTAGCTTGAGGATTGTATTTGTTGTTTGGGAATTGCATATTTAACTAACAAGGGAGCAAGAATAGAATTACCTTTTTTACAAACAAAATCGGGTTGAACTCAAACCGTGGGTCTGCAATTGCTTTGTGAATATAAGGGTCAATTAATTAATGATGAAGGTACTTCCACTTGACTGTTGTAGTAGTATACAACAGCCATGGGGAAGTACTTCATCAGCCTTGTTGTTCATTTAGAGCCCTGTGACCAGAGACTGTACATAACTATTTAAATGTTGAGTTGTATAAAGCAATTTTTTTTTAAATTCCGTGTTATTGTTGAGTAAACCATTTGTTCAATAGTTGCTACTCTTGCCCAAATTGAACTTTGCAGCAGCTAAATTGATTTAATATCAAGAATAAAAGTGTGGCATTTTATGTGGGTGAATTCCAATTATGGGTTCTTGGGTGCAATGACCCTAACTCCACATTTGAAGTTCATATGCTCATTGCAAATTACCTTGTTGAAGTACGGTTTTCTGTATTTGCTAATGTGTGAGTGGATCTACACATAGTACTAGTTTTTCACATGTAAGATGGGTCAGCAGAATTCAAATCTGAACAATTCACCTAGTGATTGATTAAACCGAAATGAATGGAAAGTCGTATTAGTTTTAGTTTTTACTTCAGAAATCCTAAGGGCATACTCCATTGTGTTAGAGGGAGTTATGTTTGAAAATGTAGCCAAGGCATAAGCCACAATGCTTGACTAAATAATACTCAAAGGTGATAAATATTTGAACATGTGTAAAGGTGCAAATGTCTACTAGGACAGACCCGAGGGTTCAAATAATAAATAAATGCTTGGTCAAGGTAGTTAATTCAAAAAGAAAGGGTTGTTTGAATTAAGTTAGGTCACATCGTGGGTAGGACATACGTTCAGATATTGTTTGAGGCATTAATAGGTTGCATGTGTCAATTATCCCATAGCTGCCCAAATTTCACACTTGCTGGCCACAGATTGCTAGACTCTTCGTGATGGGTTGAGCTCCCTTCATAAGGTAGCACAGGGAAGCCTATGGCTTCGAAGCATAATGCAAATGATGTTAAATTGATTATTTTGTGTCTTATTAATTTAGATGAATAAATGACTTGTATTTCATTTCCAATATGATATCTTGAAGTTCTTTGAGGGGGCATGGTTGTTATAGGTAAATTGGTTGCTTATGTTATCAAGCTGCTTCCAAGTGATTAAGGAGAAGGAACGAAGGAGGTTTGTCTTACATTGTTTTATTTCAAATCTGGAATCTAACTTTATTTTATTACTGGTTACATGGTTCTTATCTTAGTTTATATTTTTTTTCGAAATCATGCCCTAATAGTAAATACTATGAATAAGACAGTTGCTAGGATGGATGATCATATGCAAACCTAGTAGTTCTTGTTATCTTATTATGAATACAATTTTGCTTCTTATAGATGCAACCATGGAAGCTTTTGTTTATTCATTATTATTGTACAATTGTGCAATAATTTTTCGTTGGTAGGTGAACAATATATTTGATACTCGTTGCATGTTAGGTAATGTTGTTACAATTCTCCAATGTACGAAGCACTTCAACTATTAATCTAGATTAATAATGTGCTGGCACAGTTAAGTGAAAACTGAAATCCTTTCAACATCAAAAGAACTCCACATTACTAGCACTCCAACCTATAGATAAGCCACTTCTGTAATACTATATGAATAAACTGTTAAATTTTTCATAAGCAAACAAAAAGACCAAAAATGTGTCATTGATAGTCCCTTAACAGACTGAAAGTCGTCACTGCATTTTGTCATCGTAAAAGAATGTACACCAACCTATTTTCAAACCCCTGTTGTCAGAAATGTGTACCCTGGCCAGTTGTTAAATGCATGTTGCCAGAATTTGATGGCTCTCTGAAACATGTAAACAACTAAGAGAAACAAATAACTTTTTAACCCATGAAAGCATGCCATGAGCTTCAATAATGTTATTGTTATACATAAAATACTAATTTTCATTGACAAGCTTAACAACTTGCTGTAACAAATATCAGAGCATCAAGAATATAAAGTCGTTTTCATAAACATCAGAATAAACCATGATTTAGAATCCCATTCAAACCTAGCTATGACAAACAAGGATATGTATTGACGAAAGCATTCAAATGACAAGGTAAAAAGCAGTTGTAATAGTGTTCAGATACCTACAAATCAGATAGCTCTGAATAAACAACTCATTCAATAACAAAAGGAGAGAGTATAAAAATCTTAAATCATCTTGGCAAGCTGCTCAGAATTTTTTGGTAAGAGTAATTTATTATCAAGTTTAGAATAAAAACAGCTAACAGAAGTGTAAATCCATGCATCAGGAAACCGTATATCAAGAGTAACAATGACCAATCTATGAAACTTAAGCAAGTGCAATAAAGTCAAGGAAATGATATCTGCAAATCAATTATATGGAACTGTATTATTAGGAAGATAGCTTTACAGGTATAAAAGGCCAAAACCACCTCAAAGGCACAAAACTTATTATTGTTGTAAACTGTATACAGATTTGATATGCATAAAATCTAAGTTGGAAAATAAATAATTATAAGTAGCCAGAAAAACAAATGAAAAGAGAATGGAAAGGTAATAGGTTCACCAAGGGAACAATCGTGATCACAGATCAATGTATGCTTCCAGTAAACCGTATGAGATATTTGATTTCAAATCATGAGGAGTAGCTAATAATTATGATTATCATCCAATAAACCAAACTAGATGAACAATTTTGCAATAAACTTCAGTAACACTCTGTGGCCTCTCTTCACGCAAAAAAAGCAGGAAAATAGTGTCACAAGCTAATCCACCCATAGTCCAAATCCAGGAATGCAATGATACAAAAACATGATCACCGCAGTCTCCTTGCTTCTCTTTCAGATTCCAGCAGAGTAAGGATGTCACCTTCTCTGACAGGACCTTTCACATTTCGCATAATGAGACGATTCTGGTCATCTAGAAATTTCACTCGAACCTGTGTAACTTGACCTCTTGATCCAGTACGGCCAATGACCTTGATCACAACTGCCATCTTCACCCCAGTATCCATGGTTTCCTGCTAAGGCATACAAGAGAAACAAATACAATTGAGGGTATACTCATTAAGAAGAAGCATAAGCCCGTTAATTTTAAACAATCTGGAAAGTGGATATCTTTATTTAGAGCATAGAAACTAACAACGAGGTGATATAAAGGAGGGAACAGATATTATTCGTTTGCTCAGCTTTCAACCACTAAAGCATGTGTATACAGTTAATTCACTAAACTTAAGCCAATCCTTGACAACCATTTCTCTGGATTAAACTGTGTTGAGTTATTAACAAAATTGATGTTTTGAATCATCCTATATGATCTATCATCAGAATTAGAAGAATATGTATCATCAGAATTAGAAGAATATGTTGAAAAATTGCAAGTTTAAGCATCTATAAATATCAATCAAGGAGGTGAAGGAAAAAAGAGCTGAAAACAATACAAAATAAAAAAATGCAAAATATTATAGAAAAAAATATTGAACTGAAAAGTAAAAAATGTAAACAAAGAAGATCACAAAAAATAAATAAAATATGAAAAATAAAATAATTATATATAATAGCAAATATGATAAGGAAATAATATATATCAACATGCATGTAGATAAATGTAATAATTATAACATACTAATGATTATGCAAAATAAATAATAAAAGTGTTCAATATACCATATGTCACGAGAAATCTATGTAACTTGGAGGGAGTTCGATGCTAGGGACTAAATCAACAATTCAGCTGATTCAGTGGACGCTATAATCCCAAAAATGCCAAAATAAATAAATAAACAAATGTAAATAGCTATCAAAAAGTTTGAACTTATGTTCTACGGTGTTTCGGGGACGGGGACAGGGGACGACAGGGGACGCGTTTCCGGGACGTTTTCTAGGGGGTCATTTTTAGGGGACAGTAGGGGACGGCGACATACAATATATATATATATATATATGATTTTTTCAAAATTTATTAATATATTATAGAGAGAGAAGGGGAAAGAGAGAGATATGTCAATAAATTAATAATTGATAACAACAATATCAATATGTAAATAAATAGCAAGAGCAGTAGTATAACAGCATAATAAATGTCATTAAACTTATTATTGTAGCCAATGATCCGGGTATGTTTGTATTTCATTGGGAATCAATATAAATTAGATTTTGAAGGAAATGTCTGCTGCTGTAATCAAATCAGACTTATATCAGACTTGTAATGCAATGTATTCAGACTTGATATAGTGCAAATAAAATCAGATTTGAGGTTGAATGTTTCATATTTGTTGTTGTTATGATAGTAGTTATCATTTCTATGTTTTATGAAAATGATTTGGCATTAAAATTCAATCAAACACAAGCATTAACATTCAGAAATCAGAACTCAGTCACTTTGCATGCCAAATGTTTGACAAAATGTCAAACAGCCCAAACTCAAAAATCACCTTAGAAAGGAGGAAGAAATATTTAAAAAATCAAATTTTAAATGTTTTTTAATCTAGGAAGCTCATTGTCCGCAGCCGTCCCCAATACGACGAGGGACGTTGGAAGGGACATTTCCAACGTCCCCTATCCGTACTGGGGACGGGGAAACGTCCCCAAAGGACAGGGGACGTTTCCTCCCGTTTTTTGCTAGTTGGACTGTTTCGAGGACGGCTGGGGGATGTCCCTTTATGTCCCCCCGTCCCAGAGATTACAGGGGACAGGGACGGGGATGGCAGGAGACAAGGACAGTGGGTTTTGGGGCAGGGGACGCGTCCCCATGTAACACAGGTTTGAACAGCTACTGTCTATAAACATGATTCTCTGCAACTACTGTTGGAAGGAATGTAAATATGCATCTAAAGCTTAAAAGTTGTATTGCCATATAACGGTACAATAAGATATAAATGTCTCATGGAATCATATTGCTGCTCCTACAAAATACAGGAGAACCCTCTATATGTCCTTCTGGTCATTTTACGGTAAAACCTTTTCACAATTAAATTCACAGTAGTATCACTATGTAACAAATATTAAAATGAATGAAACCATATAAAGGATAAACACAAGGGCTGTCCATCCAATTGATTGTGGTGTAACCTAAATAAATACATCACTATGGTCATGACCGCAAGAAAGTAGTTAAATCTGTGCTACCAATGGTTCACTCCAATTCCTAATACAGCTTGATTAAAGCAAATTTCTGGCATCAATCCATCTGGGCACGCTGTAAAGAAATGTCAAATTAGTTTAAGAAATTTCTAGCATTAATTCATGGAGGGAGCTTTCTAAAAAATTGCAGTGGGTGTTGTTAAGATTTTTTAGGAATATTTTAAAATTGGTCGTCTCATAATTTTAATAGTGCAATTCAACTTAAATTTTTATTAAGGAATGAACTGTGGTGCTTTGATAAAAAATAATAAATAAATAAAAATTCTCACTTTATTTTCTGATAGGAATTTAAAATTTTAGATGATAGACAAGTGGTAAAAAAAATTCCTAAGCTGTAGGGGCGATTTCTAGCCCCACCCCAATTTCACCAGCTGAAATCTTTAATCCTAAAAGATAGGGGTTTTTTTTTTGAAAAAAATTCCAATTAATACTGTAGCACAATTTTTTTTCCATGAGACCTCCTGCTCCATGAAAATAGAAGCCCAAACCCCATAGGACCATTATGTAAGAGGCATTCTGAATGATGTGATGTGCATCCAATTTTCTTTTACAGGTTTGACATATGTATTTGATTTACAGGCCCAAATAAAGTCTCACAATGCACAGTGCCTAGGGCACCATCGAAGAAAATCTAAGAAATCTAGAATAACGACGACAGACGAACATTTAACTTATCTGTAAAAACTGTTTGTCCAATTAAGAAGGCAGAAGGAATGTGCAATACAAATCAAGAATCTAAATCAGCTAGTTGTGCATAAGGATCACGAATATCCAATTACCCTTGTATATCTTTCAATATAAATGTTCAAAGATTTTAGGTTTAATAAATCTAGAAAGAAACTGATCAAGAGGCAAAGCCATTAACTGAAACAACACAAGATTGGGGTTTTAAACACACCGATTTGCGTTTACTATATATATCTGTTAACATCAAATTTGACATATATCTAAAAATTACTTTCTGAGCTAGCGAAGAAAGAGCTTACCAAATCGTGAGCCTTGGAAATTAAGAGTAGTAAAATGAATTTCTTGTAGGTCTGCCTCGTCTCGATCAGATCGCCAAAATATTGTGATTCAAATTCACAAAGACATAATTAAAAGTGAAACTGTGTAGGGTTTTAGAAGACTCGCGAAACCCTAATACTACTTGTTAATATTCTTTCGTGGGACAACCTCCTATCTAAGGCTATGGTCGAATGGAGGGGACCAAAATATCAGACACCCTTTTATTCAAAGCGGTTTTTTTAATTATTTTTTTAATTTTAATTGAAATGACTAATTTTTTTATGGAAAATTATAGCAATTCATACAATATCTTAAATGCATTTATTTAAAAGATTTGAAAGATATTTCTTGAGATGTTTATATTGGATTTGTCACATGAGTTAGGTAAGTGCTTCTAGTGATACCTCTCTACATCTTTTAGATAGATGTGTTATGTGTTATAAACCTCTTTAAATCATGCAATATTTTGTTTTGACAAACAATGACACATATAATATTCATTTAAGTGTGTAATATACATCACATGAAATCAAAACTAATGAAACTTTTTGCAATCATTGGAATGCATAATTGGCATCACATTGAAGGAGTATGAGGTATTTGAAAAAAATATTATTTGTCAATATATATGAATTAGTTCAACAATATTGCATTTTTAAGGAGTTGAGTCTATTTTCCTTAGCTTTTCATTTGGCAAGTTATTTTCATCTTTTCATAATAGCTGAATGAAAATGGCAACAAAATTCTAAGATTGCACATGTCATTTCTTTGTTTTGTATCAATTATTGCTTTAAAAAGAGTTAAGCCTTTTGATATGTGTAGTGTTAATGCACAAGCTAATTTTCAAGATAATTGGTATGTTTATCATCTTTGTATTGTTGCAGGAAAGTTTATGTGGAGATGCATCAAAATGGTATTCCAAAGCAACTATCAAACTCCACCATATAATATGTCTACAATTATGGTGGAGCACTTGGGCCGCTCTTGGGTTTGTATATATACTTTGAATATATCATAGAGCTTCATTTACAAGCCTCACAAGTTTATCTATAGATTAAACATTAGCATCACCCTTGCATCCTTGGCAATTAATAAGTTCACATCAAGTTCATAATTTTGATCTCTTGATAGATTAATACTCCCTTATTTGCTTGCAATTCTTCTTGCAATTAGTCTTTTCAATAATTATAATTTCCTTTTGTTATGGTTATGCATATCATCATTTGTTGTGAATAGATAAATACTATTATCAAATTCTTCTCTTATGGCTAGATCTAAAGAAACATCAATTATTCTCTCAATAATCCACATCCATCAATTATCAAGTGTGTATCTCCAAGATTTGTGATAATTTGATGAAACCCTTGTTGGTCCTAATTTTTTCCTTCTTATGTAGATAGCTTATCTAAAGTAACAATTATTTTGAATTCTTCCCATAATAGTTTTGCACATTTGTTACTATCATACAATGATTTTCCACTCACATGAGGCAATTCTCTCAGATCTCATACCAATATGATTGATATTCTTGTAAAACTCATTTTTCATTTTATAGAAAATACGTAACAAAGTCATGAGCCTATATTTTTTGGAAAATATTGTCCAATGATGTCATTTCATCAATCAATATGCATTTTATATATGAAATCCCTTCTTGGGAACTTGTGAGTATTTTTCTATCTAGTTTAGTGAGATTTGTGAGTGGGATTAAGTGTTGAATGAATAATATAAACACATGAATATTGGATGTTGTGACTCTAATTGGTGTAAGTAATAGCAAGAGACAATAATGGAATTTATTCATCTTGAAGACCAAGATGAATGGTGTCAATTAGATATGATTTTGTATTCTTGTTGGTCTTTGTATTATCATGCATAATGGAAAATCATTTCTACCTTGATGGTAATGTAAAATGGATGTATGAAGCACTCACTTTGTTTAGCACCTAAGGTTTCGTATGGCATATTTAACATTGTATCATTTGGTATTGTTGTTGCATATTTATTTTCTTGCATTTAGTTAATTACTGGTATGCCTTGCGTAACCACCCCATTTTAATTTTGGTCAAAATGGGGCCCCCTTTGTTTTGTTGTCCTTCGTGTTTTTGTTCGGGACTTAGGAGTTGTTCTTTTTCTCCTAAGTCCTTATTTTCTCTTTGCTTTGGCGGAAGCAAAACCGAAATGGGATTTGAACCCGAAACTTGGTAAAGGTTCCCAGTTTGGATTTGGTTTCGATTCCGCTCTCATTTTCCTTCGTTGTGTTTTTGTTGTGTCTCGGTGTTTCGTTTGGGACAAGCTTTGCCTTGGTCCCGCCTCCTTTGTCTTTTTTTTATTTCCTTGTGTCGTTGTTTTCTTGTTGGCGGAATCGAAGCTGGATCAAAAACTGAACTCAAAACTTTAACAAACTTCTAAGTTTGGTTCATGTTTTGCCTCTACCTCCACCTTTGTGTTTTGTTGTGGGTTTTGTTCTTTTTGGTCTCGACCTTGCCTTGTTTTCTTTTCCCGTTTCTTTTGTTCGTTGTGTTTTTCTTTGTCTTTGTCAAGAGTGGAACCGGGACCGGAATCGAACCGGGAAATTTTGTAAAATGTTCCATGTTCGGTTTTGGTTCTGATCCCACCCCCTTTTCCCCCCTTTTTTTTTTCCCTATCGCGAAACCAAGGTCGACACTGGAGTGGATGAGGGACTTTGGTAAAATTTTCTTGTTCTCTCTTAACCCGGCTTCTGCGCTCGCTTTACTTCTGATGTACACGATACTATGTGATCGTTCTCGCATTGATCTCGCACCCGACCAACCACATTGATTGCATTAATTATTGTCTCCTCACACGCGTGAAATGACTCTTAAACCTTAATCAAGGTTAATTGACACATTATTATTATTGCCTAAGTTATTTTTGCGAACTAGAGTAGAGAAAGCGAAAAGAGGAGCATGATTTGGTCAAAGGGCAAGCTTTTGCAAGCAGATTTGGATCGATTTTTCATCCTATTTGGTAGTGTTTCGGGTAGGTGGTTTTTCCTCGCTTCATTTTTTTTCGCGTTTTGTTTCTTGTCTTGTTCTTCGTTGTGTTCTTCGCGCGTTCGCGAGAACTTTCTTGTGGATCTTTGCCCGTTTTTGGTGTTTTTTCTTTCGTTTTCCCTTTTGGTTTGTCTTTCCCTTCCATTTCCTGTTTTCTTTTTACCTTTTCCTATTTTTTTCGTTGCCCTGATGTCATTTTCTTATTTTGGTGGTGTTTGTACTGTCATGCCCTAGTTTTGTTTAGGGTTTCATCTTTGATAGGTCTTGAGGGCTTTAAAGGGTTTCAAATATGTTTAAAGACCCATCTGATCTTATTCACGTGTTGACTCAATGGTTTCCATGTCAGGTTTTTGATGCCCTAAATTCCTGAGTCGATGGGTTGCACAAACTAGGGTTTGTGCATCATCTTTGCAATATTCTGCCCTAGTCGGCTTGGTCCTATCTTGATCATATCAATAATGGAGTTGCCCCTTTAGTTTAAGCCTCCTCGTCCCGTCATGTGACCCGTTCTAACTCGTTATGGGTGCTTGGTTAAAATTGCTTCATGTTTGATGATAAAGTGGTGAAAGCAGAGCCAAGAATGCATTCAACCCATAAGTATCTGCTTAAAATTTTAGGTCCGGTTTTGAGCCCGCTCCCGATGAAGTCTTGACTCCATTCCATATCCATGTCTTCTGGCGGAATCAGAACCGAAATGGAAACCAGACTTGAAACTATGTGATGGTTTCGGGTCTAGTTTTCATTCTGAGCTCACTTCTAATTTTGATAACGATCTTGATCCCAAGCTCTCTTATATTGAAGCTTTCTAATCCCAAATCCCTTCTTGGTTCTGCCTCCGATGAGTTGTAAATTTTATCTAGTATGAAAAGGCTACCTGAATAAGGACAAGATGATATGGAAGGTAATCTTCTAATATTGATTTCCATGCTTTGTATTGATCTAATCTAAGGTTGTTTTACAGAAGTGAGCAATGTCAGGAGCCTCTGCAAAATTTTCACAAATGGAAGGCCAAGTTACAAAAAGTTTAAAACAAGTAAAGCCTAAGAGGATCAAGGTGGATCAACTGCCATTCACTTTGAGATACAAGCATCAGAGTCTCACTCTCATTGCAAGCAAGTTGGATTCATAATTGGTTGATATCACATACACCAATCTAGGCTCATTCAATTATGAGGAATTGTTGGTTGATACCTTCTTTGAGGATGTGATTGGAAGGACTAAGAGAATAATCCAATCTGGATTGGCACATGTCACCATCTTCCCACTATCAGTCCAGTGCCCAAAACTTATCATTGTAGCAATAGGGGCTTATAACCAGGCAACAAGGCAATGTGTTGACCTTGAATGGAATGTAATCATTGATTTATCTCCACAGATGATGAATTTCATGTTCAATACACCTACCCCTCAGAATCCCAAGCTATTAAATGAGACAGAGGCATTGCAATTATTCAAGAAGCATAGGGAAGTCAACAGGGCTCACATGAACAAAAGATGGTTGAAGGTGGAAAAGAAGTCCTTAACTAAAGTGCCAAATCAACCCAAAAGAGTAGACTTCCAAAAATAAATTGATGATTTGATCATGGTGTTGTCTAGTGTGTTTGAAAAGAGGGATTATGCATGTTTCAAAGAATGGATGTTTCCATTTATTGAGACAATTTTGGCTGGAAAAAAACAATTTGATTGGACAAGGATCTTGTCAGACTAATTACACACCCAAATGTTAAAGGTCAATCAAAAAATACCTTCTTTATGACTTCATATGTTGTCTATGTTGTTACAAGAATGGGTATTTTCTTGAGATTGAATAATGTAGGAGTATTGGGGGAAGCCCTTGGACAAAAGAGGGCCTGGGAACATTATAATCAACTCACCTTGCACACATTAGAGTTGTACTAGAGAAGGGTTAATGATTCATTCTTCTATGTCATCATCAACAAATTAATTGGAGATGTTGGATACAAGCTAAGTAGGGATGCCATGGCTTTTATCGCTGAGTGAGGACATTGGTATATCCAATACCCCAAGTTCTCCTACTTCAGATTGGTAGGATTTGATGGGAATCCTCACATGCTTCCAAAGTGTTGCAATGACATAATTGTTCTCATGGAATTCATATAATAGGACTTGGAAATCAATAGAAAATTCGTAAACAAGCACAAAACATGATGTTACAAGTTTCCCATGAAGTTGGGAGAATATGGTTGTGCTCATCTTGTGGCTACAAAAGCAGTGTGTGATGAATTGAGTTATTTAAAGTTGGGATTTTACACATCTCAGAAGCATTTTGACCCCAAGCATAAGATGAATAAGTTGCTTCCCACTATTTTTGAGAAACACTATAATTTGTTAGAGGATTTTTGGTTGGATTTGCAAGATGATTATGATGTGAGAAGGAGAAATTATGAAAGGCTTCCTATTCCCATGATGATTGAATTTGGAGTGAAAGAAGATATTCCTGACATGCTATCTAATGATGGTGTAATCTTGGATCCTGGTTATGAAGCTGAAAAGATTGGTACCAAGGACTTAGACCCCATCAATTGGGATGAGGAGGAATTCATTGACATCAAGCAGATTTCTAAGACAATGTTGGATAGAAGTATCCAATGGGTAGTTCTGAGAATAAAGAAGCCAGAGGCTCAAGGTTTGAAGAAGAGGAAAGAACAAGGTACCCAAGGGTACAAATGAACTAAAAGGAAGACAACTCCTAAGGAGTAATTGGAGTATCTTCCTCCTAGCTCTAGAGGAGAGGCTAATCCAGAAATATCTACACTAGAAACTCAAGAAGTATAGGAGAAGGAAACCACAAAAGTTGGAGGAGAGACCTCCTCTCAAGTTGGAACCTCAATAGCTGAGGAAACTGAGGTTCAACCTCCTCTTCCAAGAGAATTTGTTGAGGAAATACCTGTAGGAAGACTTTATGAACAAGCCAAAGGAAAAGAGCATGAAGTTGAAATTCATGACATAAACATTGATTCAAAAGATACACATTCTGATGATGAGGTTGCTAGACTTATGTCTACTAAAAATGTTGAAGAAAAACATGTGTTGACTCTGAAAGACCAATGGAAGCTTTTTAAGGATGCCAAGAGGGAAGTTGATGCACTTTCCTAGCAGCAGGAAGAAGAAAGCACAAAGAAAGATCAAGAGTTGGCAAGAAAACTAAAAGAAAAGGAAGATCAGCTACAACAACAAAAGGAAACAGAGCTAAAGGTTGGAGAAGAAAGAGATAAGTTAGCTTTGTTGCAAAAGATCCATGAACTAGAAGAGGAAAAAACCAAAAAAAGGAGAGAAAGAGAAGCCTTTGAAGCCAAATTCAAGGCAGTGGAGGAGGCTCGAAGAAAGCAAGAAGAAGAGAACCTCCTAATGAAGCAAAAGGAGGCAAAAGAGCAGGCTAAAATTGACCAAGAAGTACCCAAGGCATGGCAGAGGGTCAAGGTTTTAGAAGTACAAAGAGATCAGTTGTTGAAGGAGAAGAGATTGGAGGAGGAGTAGCTAGCCAAAATAGAACAAGAAATAAAAGCAAAAGTTAAAGCTGATGAACTTGCCAGAGAGAAGGCAAAGAAAGAAAAGAAATAAGAGGTTGATTTTCAACCCAAGGTAGCACTTTGGCAACCACTCTCTCCTGCTACATCTTCCTCAACACGGATGATAACTCCCCCTGCTACCCCAACTTGGTTAAAGCTCAATTTGGAAAGAAAGTAGATAGTTCAACCCCGACCCTTTAATTGGGATGAGATGATGAAGGAGATTGAGAAGGAGAGGCCCAAGAAAAGGGCTAGAGTTCTCCATTCCACTAGACTAACAAATGTTGGGGAGATTGTTGTTGAATGTGCTATTCCAATTATTGATAAGGATAAACATGACATGCAGTTGAGTGATTACCAATTGGGAACTATAAATTTGGGGAGACCAACGAGGAATCAACAAATGAACCTCATTAACATTGTAGTGTCATCCACTAAGTCAAGGATGATGAAATACAAACAAAGGAAAGATGAGCTTAAGTTCCAGTTGGATCAAATGTATAAGTTCTTGAAGGATATCTCTTCTCCTATTTCTTCACAATCTGCTACCCCTGAGACACCGGTTTTGCAGACCAAGAAAGAGGTTGATAACCTCATTGAAATGAGGAACAAAGTAGGAATGATGGATATCTGGGTTGGTAGGTTAAACTAAGAAGTGGAGGATTTGTTGGTTGAAAGTTGCAAGGTTCATGAGAGTGCATTGGGATTGGTTAATGACATGGTTACACATGTTGAGACTCTTGGGAAACAAGAGGGAGAATATACAAACATTTAAGGAAATTGAAGGACGTTAATAAGCTTCCAAGACAAAATTTGTTGGAACAATCTATCCTTGAAGAAGATAATGCAAATTTCATTGATAAAACCATCAACATTAATAGGTTCTGGTCTAATTTCATTTATGGACATAGGAATGAGGTAAATAGGCTGGAAAATATCTACTTGAGCAAGTTGAGGAGTTGGGAGCAAGTATTGCTATACTTGTTAATGAAGACATCCATGTAATAGATGGCCTCCTTCTTGATAAACTTAAATAGAAATGGAGTGGTAGATTTGAGGAGGTAATGCAAAAAGGAGATGATGGTGATGACCTCTTGATGGATAGACTCATGGACATCAAGGAGGAAATAAAGGTTGCCAGGAGGGAGCTTATTAAACTTGGAGATATGAAAGAGTTTGCCTCCGCTAAGCTCAAAAGAATAAAGTTTGAAGACAGTTGGGTAGATGAGCCAAAAATGGATGTACTCCAATAGATTTTCACCAATTATGATGAGTACATGCTTGAGCAGAAAACACAGGAGTAAGGTGGCAGTAAACATGTCCCTTTTGCCAGATTGGCATCAAGAAGGCACAACTTGCTGGATAGTTCTCTTTCCTATTTTGTAGGGAGGTGACACAAGTTCAATTGGAGATCCCAACATTTCCACCTTCCTCCTTTTGAGTGCAGATTTTGAGAAGAGGTCATCGATTAGTAACTGGAGATCCTAATGGACAGTTATCTTCTATTGCTCCATGATTTGTGGATCTAAATTTTGATGAGAGGAATTAGTGCAAAATTGTCTATACATGCAATTTCTCTCTATATTGTAAAGTTCAGCTCATTGAAGCAAAGATTAACCACCTAAAGAGAGATCTAAGATAGTTTACAGTTTTTCAAAATCTTTTACATTTTTATGCAAAGATACTTAGACATTTTTACAAAGTTTTCAATACAGTTTATGTTATTTCCATGATGAATTTCAATGGTAATGTTAATGAACAATAGTCATTTGTATTCTAGTGAATGTTGTGCATAAATGTCTCTTATTTGATGAAAATCAATAGAAGATTCTGAATCCGAGACTATTCCATTGAGTTATCTATGGATGGAATTTCTTTGCATTTGTTGATCTATAAATGTCAGTAATGAGCTAGTGATATGTTCTGGTTTGGTTTCAAAAGTTTAATGGTGATGAATGATTATATGTCTTGAATTAGCACTATGAATGCATACATTGGTACATAGTATTTTGTGGATTGTATCATTTTATGGTTTTAGTTGTTTGGAAGAAATGCTCATTATGATGTTTATAAGTCTGAATTAAAGGGAATTTACATTTAGGATTTACTGTCCTACGCTTTGTTCTATCTTTTATGTTTATTTACACCACCCAAACGTTAAGATTAATTTACATTATGTAATTTGTACCCTTTACTAGTAGGCCCCTTGAATATTACAGTTGCATAGGCCACTTAATGATATCAACACAGTTGAGAACCAACTAAAGAGACCTTGGAAGATAGGTGGTTGTAGGTTATTTATCATTTTCATGAGAAATAGGGTAGTAATATTCTGTTTTAACATTGTTATGTTATTTTGACCATCAACAATTACTTTATTGTATATTTGTACCTAGGATAGGATAAACTTGCTTAGGTAGGTATCTACTTAGATCTAGATTGTATCAACACATGTAACTTGTACTTTCCCTAATTAGTGGAGTTGTACTAGACATGTGAGTGTATATATTTTGCCTTATGTTGGTTGTATACTCATATATCTTGTTGGTATATCTTATATATAAACATATCATGTACTTATGTAGGTAATCTCATTTTGGATACATTTGCATCATTTGATAAAATACAATTATTCTCTCATTTTTATTTTCTTTTGTACTTTCATTGGAAGCCTTTGATCTTGGGTGGCTATCTCTACAGTCAAATTTTATATGTATGATTAAGCCCTTATATTTCATTGTGATTGTGGTTAAGAAAGAATGAGACATAAAATGAAGACTTGAATGTACAAATTTAAACACCTTTACCTCATGCTCAGTTATTACCTCTATTTGAGCTTAAGAGGCAAGTGCACCCAAAATAAAAGACTCAAAACAAGTCTCTCAAAAGCCTCTTATTACCACAAATAGTGTGAATATGCTTGAGATTTTGGATGGAAAATTAAAGGTATATGGATGCTCACATGAGAAACACAACCTTGCATTGATATAAATTATTGAAAATAGCCACAAGGTGTTATTTATAGATTTTTGGGATGATTGATCAATTGATAGAATTAAATTTAGAGATCAAGAGTTGGTATTGATTAAGAGCTTTGTGATGAGGCCAGTTGCTAGCTAGTTTTTTGTTGTTTAGTACATACTTTTAGACAATTTTAGATACTCATTTCATACATATTCTTGAACTTCACTATCACTTTATGATCATTATGCAACTTGAACCTGGTTTTAGTATATGGAAATATGATTATGGTATGTTAGTAATTGCATGGTTAAAATGTGTGAATATGTATGAAATGCAATGTAGATATATGTTTAAAATATGGTTATTAGTATTGTGTATATGTTTAGGTGAACTAAATATTTGCAACCAATAATTTAGAGCAAGTAGACTATAGCTCGTAGCAACCAAGAAGTGCACCTCGAAGTCAAATGAGTTTTAGGCAGTGATGTAGGGGAAGTTCTAGAATAAGAAGATGCAATAGTTGTAGAATTCGAGGCGTTTATTTATAAGGATGATTGTGAGTTGCCATGTCATTTAATAAGACTACTAAAGGAGAGGAAACCTGCTATGATTGGGAATCCAACGTGATTGTTTCCACAGTCCATGTTTTTGTTTTACTGTTGTAGTCCTAATCAACTTCTTCTACCTTTTCAGTTATGTTTTTAGTTATGCAAAATTTCTCACACTTTCTTTTATAGGAGAGTGGTAATTTACATTTAGATTTCTATTTTGATTCCTTGTTTCAATATGACTCTCCCCGCACCTATGTATATATATGGTTTGATGGTCGAAGAGAATAACAAGCATATCATATATAGAAGATATATATGTTTAGATAGTTTTCTTCTATTACACAACAACACTTATTTCTAGTTATGTTTTTATGAATAAGATATCCCTGAATATTCTTATTAGATTGTGGTATCTGTGTTATGTAATGAAGGATTTTTCATTTATTGTTATGGTTAATTGATTTGAGAAGCTAGATTTGAGTTTATCTTGTGGAGACAGTCACTTGAGAAAGGGCCATTCAAGGTAACTTTTCCCCACTTTAATTTATGCACATTTATTTTTGGTTATAGTAGTTAGCTTCATTATTTCATTTGTCTTAATCAGATTCTTCATGTCGTGAATGTGAATGAAATCATGATATTGTCTTGTATTTCATGCTTTATTTGTCTCAATGCATTATCCTCTAGAGTGAGTAAAAGTTAACAATGTTAGTTAGTTATAAATTTTAGTTTTGACAGTGAACTAGTCATAGTCTTTAGTTGTATGTACCCATAGCAATAGTTCCAAATTCATTTGTTTTTACTGCTATGTAGTTTATACTTTTTCCCTCATGTGTAAACACCTATACTAGGATAATATAGTTAGTATTTGTTGATGATGTTTTTATGCACTTCTCAACACAGGTAATGCATAGGTGCATCACCTCTCTTGAAAGACAATCTTCCACAATCAAATTGTAGAACACTATCCCAAGGTCTCTCGAATGTCAGGTCTTGACAGTGCTTGGAATATCTTAGTTGTTTCATGTGATTTGCTGGAATCACAAGGTGGACTTACAGATGAGTTAAAAAGCAGGGAAGTTGGATCTGTAAATGGAGTTCTTCAGATGGGAGAGTTGTTGAGCACTTGCTACAGGTTCAAACAACAGTCTTGAACTCCATTTCATCATCAAATTTAACTTTACAATGTGCAATGAACCTTGCCTAAGGCTACTTATTAAAAAAGAGGAAAAAGGGTAGGGAAGAGAGAAGGTTCCAGGATCTGAAACTACCAATGAACAATGATCATGGAAGGCTGCTACAGTAGACAAATTCCCTAAACTGGGTTTTGCTTGGCCAAGAGGATCCTACAGTTACACAAAACCAGTGCAATCTTCTAAGGACTGTAGATTTTCAGTTTGCACACACACATCATGAACATGCAAGTGAACTAAGTTGCAACAATCAAATAAAGAAGCCCAGGCTAACTTTGCACAACATCTTGTCATCAACAAGTGCCAAAAGTATGGGCTGGAAATTCATCAAATACTAGAATAGCAATCACCATTACCACTTCCATTCAAGAAACTACAACTAAAACTAACTTGGAAGGTAGAACCATGCATACATAATTAGCAAACTCAAAAGGTAACACCCATAGATCATGCAATGCTCCTTTCTATTGCTGCAGAATGTTTTTACAATAACTCTCCAACCTCTTACAAATGAGGGGGGGACCCCTATTTATAGTTTTCCAAAGCCCAAATGAATGGCTAGGATTGAGTTATATTGTGTAGCTCAGATTCAATTACGTTAGGGCTTCACCTACCCCACAATATTTAGCAATTTAAAATACATCTTTTGTCTTTTTCCTATTTTGTCTTATAGTGGCCAGTCATTGTAGCAGCTTTGTCTTCTAGCTGATTTCCCTTTTACTGTAGCTAAAACTGCCTGAAAGCTGCCTTCTCTCTGATGGACTTGCAAAATTCTTCATTGGATCAAATAGGTCTATCGATGATTGGCATCAATGGATTGGTTGCCCCTGATTTGGGCGGACAACCCCCAAAGATCATCATCATCCGGTGAAAAGTAGGACAGCTCCCCTGTGCATTTTGTCATTGACTTCCTTGGCATAGTCCCTCTTCTGATGCCAACTCTATTGATGTGCACCACGAGGAGAGGTGGGCATAAAATGAATGGTGATGGGAACCACGTGCTTCTCCTTGTTCAACTTTCTCAATGGGCCTCCCAACAGACCCGCGGTAGGCTTCTTGAAACCTGCATGCATGAAGTGTCGTAAGTGATTTCATACACAAATCAAGGAAAATGTTAATCAAATTTTGCAAACTCCTTGCTATATCCATTCATTCATCACCAAAATATCATTATATTTAGTGTGAATTTCCATTAGTAGTCTACTGGAGAGCATTGGAACATTTCGGGACCGAGAGGCCGAAATGTTGTTTTGGGCATGCTATTTTGAAAATGGCGAACAGAGCATGGAACTCCAGATGGTATCTCCCGGCTGCAAATTTGGAATTTGAAAGGTCCAGGGAGGATAAGATCCAATTTTAGCATCTGGGTCGAAGTCTGTTTTCAAATCAGAGGAGCGCTTGTATGTTCCGGAAACAAGAGGCCGGAATGCCGTTTCGAAAGGGCGACAGACAGTCCGGGCCCCAGATGGTATCTCCCGACTTCAAATTTGGAATTTGAAAGGTTCATACAGGGGAGGATGTAATTTGAGCATGTGGGTCAAAGTCTGTTTTGGATTAGGAAACCACAGAGGTGTCGGGTTCCAGAATGGCTGGGGACGAACGAAGTTCTCGGATGGCGGTAGAGGGAAGGACTTCCAGAAACGGCCATAGAGGGGCCGGGCTGTGGAAGCCGGAATGCCTAAGGCAAATAGATGGAAGAAACAGAAAAATGGAGATGAAATCTCAGAAATGGCCACAGAGGGGCTAGGCTCTGGAAGCCAGAATTTCGGAGGCCGACAGACGAAAGAAACAGAAAAACGAAGACGGAATCCCGAAGGCCGACGAAATCCCCAAAACGGAATTCCGAAGACGGAATCCCAGAAATGGCCACGGAGGGGCCGGGTTCCAAAAGCCAGAATTCCGGAGGCCGACAGATGGAAGGAATGGAAAAAGGGAGATGGAATCCTCGAAACTGCCATGGAGGGGCCGGGTTCCGGAAGTCAAAATTTCGGAGACTGACGGACGGAAGAAACGAAAAAATGGAGACGGAATCCCGGAAATGGCCACGGAGGGGCCGGGTTCCAGAAGCCAAAATCCCAGAGGCCGACGGATGAAAGAAACAAAAAAAGGGAGACGAAATCCCGGAAACGGCCACGGAGGGGCCGGGTTCTGGAAGCCGGAATGCCTAAGGCTGACGGACGGAAGAAACGAAAAAAGGGAGACGAAATCCCGGAAACGGCCATGGAGGGGCCGGGTTCCGGAAGCCGACAGATGGAAGATGTGGAAAAAGGGAGACGAAATCCCGGAAACGACCACAGAGGGGCCGGGTTCCAGAAGCCAGAATTTCAGAGGCCAATGGACGGTCGGGGAAGGACGGAGTTCCCGGACGTCCCGGAATGAATTTTTTTGGAACTTCCCAAAACTTAACAAAACTTTAGCAGTTCACTTAGACACCACAAAAACATCCCAAATCCATGGGAAACTTGTCCCCAAAGTCAAAAATGAAGGAAAAAGCGAAACAAGCGAGCGAGGAGGCGAAGCCCGAAAAACCCAAGACTTAGCAATTTTAGCAATTTTATTTTAGGGGCAACATATGGTCAACCAAAAATGAGACTTTGAAGGGCACGTTGACCAACTAGGATACCAAAATGAGGGGCACGCAAAATGAGGCAAGAGCAAAGCAGCCCATCAGGAGCGAAAAAAGAGGGTCCCTGCCTACGGCGGGGCGTGTGTGCAAAATATCCACAACAGTATTGAGTTTGTAAGATTGGGAAAATCAGGTTAGGAAAGACTAAGTGACAACCACAACACAAATCTAAGCTAAGATCCCAATCCAAACAAGAGAATACAATCAAGAAATGAGGAATAAACTAAAAACATTCAAACAAAAAACTCCCCATACTGAAGTTGCTTCACTTCTCTTGTCTCTCCTATTTCTCCTTTTGCAAACTTTGCCGTCAAATTTGAAGTAGAACTTGTGCAATAACATGCAAATAGTAAGTAGAAAGTTGGAGAAAAAATGGCTATTAAGGAAAAAATGGAAGAGAATGGCTTCTTTTATAGACAACCATTCAAACAGACAGATGAGATCGATCTTCTAAAAAGATGCCAAGATCAACAACGGAGGATTGATGCACTAGAAAGTGGTGGGCTAGGGATGACTATGACACCAACGGCTATGGCGCTAACAATTATGATGCCAACGGCTATGACGCCGATGGCTAAGGTTAATGAGCAAGTGGGGGCATAATGGATGAATTAAAATTTGAAAAATAATTAATTCATGAGGAAAGAATCTTTGACCAAGAGGAGGCCTAAATTATTTATTTGAGGAAAAGGCAAGGGGGGTCATTTAATTAAAATTATTATTCAACCATTTTAATTAAATGGGAGGAAAATGGAAAAGGGACATTAAATAATTAACTTAGATTAATTATTTAATATGGGAAAATGACAAGGGATAGTTAAATAATTTTGATAATTATTTAACTATAGAAGAAAAAGATCCATGAATAGATAAATAATTAATGATAATTATTTAACTATAGATGAAATAGGTAAATAATTAAATAAATAATAATTTATTTAATTACTGAAGAAAGGGATGTTATCGACACGATTAAATTTATTTAATTGATCTTAGAAGAATTAAAGGTCAAGGGACAAATTAATTAAATAATTTATTTAATTAATAGAAGAACGCGATCAAAGATAATTAAATAATTAAAGATTATTGAATTAAAGAGGGAAGAGGTCTGAGACAATGGAAAAATGACACTCATAGACTTAGGATATTTTTTAGTGTCTACATTCTACCCCTTTTTGACATAATGTGATTTGAGAGTTGTGTCAAAGAATAAAGAAGAAAATTAGGTTTAGATCATGCCTAAATGTGCCTTGGTGAAGGTGGGATAAACCTATGCCCCCTCGAGTTATTTTTTCAAAATTTCAAAAAAATTGAGAAATTGTTCTGAAAAGCCACTTTGATGCATTTACAAGAGAAGAACTCAACTTGTGGGCCATCAGGATGATTGTGGATGGAGGATTTGAGTGCAAAGAAGATGGATGCTAGCGTGAAAATGGACAAAGTATATGGATAATTAGAAAAAAAATGGCAAGGGACCAACTTTCATGCTTTTATATTTATCATCATCGGGTTTCAAAATTGTCGCAAATGGAGCACAAACACCATGGAATGACATAGACCAAGGTGTGCAAGGTGACCATTTGTGAGAGACAAGAAGTCAAAAGACAAATTCAAAATATAAGGAATGCCCCAGCTCATACTAAGGACCCAATTATCCTAGTCTTTTTTCCAAGACAAACCACAGACAACAAGTTATGAAAAGAGCTCATGATCCATCATCATCCCTCTAAATAATTTAATAGGAAATCCTCGAGGTAACTAGTAACATGACCCAAGACCAATCAAAAGATAATGAAAACATTGACCAACAAAGTGTTTACCAAAGAGATAGTGTTTGCCAATGATATTGATAAGATTGTCTGATATGATTGAGTAAGTTGGCCAAGATGACAAAGTTTGATTGATAGGTTGGCAAGGATTGATTGATAATTTTTGACAAGGATTGATGATAGGTTGAAAAAGGTTGACCAATTGATTTGAATGATTGTGCCTAGTTTCAAGAAGGACACATCATGATTAAGGAAAGATTAATCAACCAAGATGACAAGATTGATTGATTTGATGATTGATTGATGTGACTACGCCTAGTTTTAGGAAGGACACATCTTGTTTAAGGAAAATAGAACATCTGATAAAGTTGACCAAGTGATAAGTGTTGATAAGGCACCTAACTACAAGAAAGACATATCTTGCTTAAGGTGAATGACCAAATTTGACAAAGTCCAATCTCATGAAGGACACATCCTGATAAAAGACAAGTGACAAGACCAAATGAGACAAATGACATAATGTCCCATTCCAATAATGACTAATGAATTGCTTGATTGATTGATAGTAAGATGATTGATTGATTTGAAGATTGATTGAAGATCATAAATTTGTTAGTTATGTTTGTCTAACGATTTGTGATTTGGTTTGACTAATGATTGCTTGCAAACCATGAATACAACCAAAATCAACAAACCCTAAAGGATTGACCTAGGTGGCCTCGGGGGCTCATCAATTGATGGCTTTTCCTATGTTATACATGCAAAGACCTCATAGTTTGACATGACTTGACTTTGTTTATTTGACAAAAGATGAAGTTATGATTTTATTTGGACAAACCTAAAGGGACCGACCTAATGTCTCAAGGGCCCATTTAAGATGAGCCTTTCCTATGTAGCAAATGTGCAGAAACAACGTAGTTTGACCACTCTAACACAAACTGGTTCAAACTTAGACCCAAACTCTGTTTTTGAAGTTTTCTGATGTTTTTGGATTTTGATGGTTTTCTAATTTTTTGAATTTTGATGTTTTATGATTTTTTTGGATTTTGATGGTTTTCTATTTTTTTTGGATTTTGACATTTTATGTTTTTTTTTTGATTTTGATGTTTTATGAGGCTGATAACATGTGTTATTTCCCATGAAGATGTAAGTCAAGGAATTGCCCCCAGTTAGGTATAAGACCAATTTATTATGCACAAAGGGAAGCAGATGAATGCAAAGGATAATCATGAAAGCGAAGGAGACTAAATGTCGATGGTTCTTAGGATAAGGAAAGGATGATAGAGATTTAGTATGGATGATATGATCAAATGGATGAGCGGTGGATAAAAGACCAAGTAGAGTGACAGTAGACAGAGGAGCATAAATCGGCTACACATGGAGCCTGTTTGCTAGGTTTTCACCATGGTACTTATCCAAAGCGCTACCGAAGTGGTTTTCACTTTTGGACGAATTATTTCTCTTTACTATTTTTTTGATTTTTTTGTTGTCACCAAGATGCCTATTTGCCAGGTTTTCATCAAGGTGACTTTTTTTTTTTTGTATTTTTTACCTTTTAAAGGGATACTCTGAGAATCAAGTGTAGTACTTGAAAAGGTGCATGTTTTTGATAGGTTCGAACAATGATTCTCCTTTTGGAGTAGAGAGCTGGTAAGCACCAAATCCATATATGTTGTTGTGATGATATACAGGCCTAACCAATTAGGTTCAAACTTTATGGGCTTTTCTCGATCTGCTTAATTTTTTGGATTTTCTTTCAGGACTAAGTCACCAATGTCAAAACTTCTAGGATGAACCTTCTTATTGTAACTGTGTCAAAGGAAATTTTGATATGCTTGAAAATGTGTCAATGCATTCTATCTCTTTTCATTAAGTAACTCTAGCTCATGTAGACGGGATACATGGTATTCTTCTTGATCAATTAATCCTTGCATAGATACTCTTAGGGATGGTAACTCGACCTTAATAGGAAGTATGGCTTCAGATCCAAAAACTAGGGAGTAGGGGGTGGATACTATGGGGGTGCAAACACTAGTATAGTAGGCCCATAAATCATGATTGAGTTGTAGGTGCCAGTCATGACCAACATCATTGACAATTTTCTTTAATATTTTTAGGATAGTCTTATTAGACGCCTCAACTTGACCATTACCTTGTGGGTAATATGGGGTAGAAAAATGATGTTTGATATGAAATCTTTCACAAAGCTCACAAGCATCTTGGTTCTTAAAAGGGCGACCATTATTTGTAATGATGGACTGTGGGATAACATAACAAAAAATGATGTAATTCAGGGTGAACTTGGCTATCTGCTTTCTAGTGATGTAAGTCAGTGGGACAACTTCGATACATTTTGTAAAGTACTCAGTAGCGATAAGGATAAACTTATGTCCATTAGTAGAGGTGGGATAGATCTTTCTTACGAGGTTGAGTCCCCATTGAGAAAATGGCCTTGGCAAAGTAAGCAGCTATAGTTCCTGAGCTTGTACATATGTAAGATCTCCATGAATCTGACATTGGTGACATTTCTTCACAAAATGATAGGTGTCACGTTCCATTGTAGGCCAATAATATCTCATCCTCATGAGTTTTTTTGCTAAGGTCGGACCAGTAGAGTGAGCTCCACATATACCATGGTGTACCTCTTGTAAGGTTGTTTGTGCTTCATTTGAGTTAAGACATCAAAGGATGGTACTATCTAGGCTACGACGATAAAGGGTATCTCTGATGATGACATATTTAGATGCTTGTCAGATAAAGGTTTTGCGTTGGTTGAGGGACAGTTTGGGAGGGATAATTTGGTAATGTAAATAGGAATAGATGTCTTTATACCAAGGAGAATCGAGACCAACAAGTTCACACACAAGTTCAGTTTCGAGGACATTGAATGTGGGGACCAATAGTTGTTCTACCAAGAACTCATATTGGGATGCATTGTTAGGAATTCCTAAGAGAGATCTAATTGTAGCCATTGCATCAACTGCTTTATTCTAGATTTTCGGTATCTGTTTAAATGAAATAACATCATAGTAGAGTCGAAAGCTATCCACCATGCACTTGTAGGGCATTAGTTTCTCATCCTTGGTGTCATAATCATCATTAACCTACTTAATCACTAACTGAGAATCACCATAAACTTGAAGATCCTTGATTTTCCATTTTATTGCTATATGGAGTCCTATTAACAATGCTTCATACTCTGCTATGTTATTAGTGCATGGAAATGTTATCTGAAATGACTTGTGAATGGAATCTCCTTGAGGTGTGATGAATAAAATTCTAGCTCCTGAACCATGACTTGTGTAAGATCCATCAAAGTACAGTTTCCATGTTGTTGGTTTGTTTATGACAAAGATTGATTCATCTGGAAAATTAGATATCAATGGATGATCTGCCTTTATTGGTGCATTTGTGAGTTGATTAACTACCACTTGTCCTTTTATTGATTTTTGGTCAACATACTCAATGTCATATTCACTTAAGATCATAACCCACTTAGCTAGTCTTCATGTCAGAGCTGCTTTGCTAAGAAGATATTTCAAAGGATCAATCTTGGCAATTAGTTTTGTCTTATGATTCAACATGTAATGCCTCAATTTCTATGTGGAAAGTACAACTACTAGACATGCTCTCTCAATAAGGCTATAGTTTAACTCATATGCAACTAGGGTGCAACTAATGTAGTAAATTACTCATTCTTTTCCATCATTGTCATTCTATGCTAATAATGGGCCCCTAGTGCCAATGTAGTTTTTGTGAAATTCAATATCAAATGTATTCCATCAATCGGAGGCATAAGAACTGGTGGAGTTAATAGATAATTCTTGACCTAATCAGATGCTTCTTGACACTTCTCTATTCAATTGAAGGGAATTCCTTTGCATAACAGATGTTGAAATGGATGAATCTTGTCTACAAGTTGAGCAATGAATCTACAAATTGACTGCAATCTTCCTTGTAATGTCCTTAACTGATTGATGTTGGTTGGTGGTGGCATGTCCAAGATAGATTTTACTTTGGCGAGATCAACTTCTATCCCTCTATGAGAGACAATGTATCCTAAAATTTTGCCTGATTGGACCCCAAAAACACATTTCTTTGGATTTAACCTAAGTTGATATTTTTCAAGTCGTGTGAAAATCTTGTCCAAGACTACTAGGTGACCACTTCATTCTAGAGATTTTGAGAGAAGATCATCAACGTAATCCTCCATAAGTATGTGCATATAATCATGAAAAATGGTAGTCATGGCTCTCTAGTATGTAGATGTAATATCCTCAATATAGCCCTATGCTCTTCAATGAAAGATAGCCTATTTCTGGAGGCCTGTAGGCTAGTCAGATGTGGAAATTAGGGTTTCCTATTTTATAAGAGGTTTCAGATGCAATTTTGAAGGTTTGCATGTGAGTGTTTTTGATGCATGTCCTATGGAGCTTTCTAGGTTTTTAGAGAGCTTCAGGGTAAGGTAACATGCATGTTGAGAAAATGACATGCATTTCTAGCAGATACCTTGCATGTAGGAAAGGTTTTTGGTTTTTTCTAGGTTTTCAGAGAGCTTCAAAATGGTATAACATGCATCTCCACCTGGCAACATTTCCAGGCACTTACTATTTTTAGTAAGTCATGACAACTACCCAGTTTGTGCTAAAAATGAATTTGGAACAACTTAATATTTTTAGCAGTATGCTAATTTTAGTAAGATTTTATTTATGTAAATGTCATCCTAGCAGTAGTTCAATCATCTTTGATCATGTTTTTATTTCTGGCAGTGTTCGGGTTGGCAGCAGTTTAGTTTTCTTTTCTATTCTTGGCAGGGCAGTTGAGTATTGTTGGTTTTAGATTTTTGAGGTGCATTTTGGAGAATGAATTATTTAAGTCATTTAATTTTTTCAATTCATTTTGGGCCCGATGGCCTAGATTAATGACTTAATGATTTTTTTAAAGGGGGCCTTTGAGGGTGGATGCCTCATTGAGAGGTAATTTAATATTTTAAAAAGTTAAACAATATCCCTTGAGCCTTGGATGTCTAGAATGAAGGAGGAATAATTGTATTTTAAAATTAAATATTTCAAAAGGCTTGGGTGTCCCCTCTTGGAGGGAAAAGGTGGAAGATGAAAGGTCATCTGAGAATTCTATTTAAGAGTCTTTGCTCCAACTTTTGGCATCCATTTGCTATTGACAACGAAGTGCCACTGAAATGATTTCAGACCTTTGGCTTCGAGGAACACATACCTCCTAGAAAATTTATCAGTTTTTTGTTTGAGAGATAACACCTAGCTGATTTTTCAATTTAGAGTTGCAGATTGAGCTTCAAAGTGGAAGGTTTTGATGCTATTTTCTAAATTTTGTGTTGCTGGTTTGTGCATAGTTGAATCATATTTTCATTCATAACTCCTTGGTGGAAATTTTTTTGGTTCTATGCATTTCATATATCTTCATTCCTACCTTGGGCACCCCCTTGCAACAAGTTTCATATTTTATTATGGTGTCTTCTATTTTCTAGAGCCGGCTGCCCTTATTAAGGAGGGTTTTTTATTTCCAAAATTTACTTAAATGGGAAGTGTGCATAATAATTTGAGGGGTATTGATGTTATTTGTTGTCCTGAAATTGGTTTCCCTTCTCCTAGGCTTCATTTTCATTTGGTTTGGAGTCATTTGGATGAGTTTTGATGGAGTTATGAGCATTTCTGTGAGTTCTCTTACTTTCTAGTCTAATTTTCTATGTTTACTATTTCTAATCAGACTTGAAGTATTTTTGATTTTTTGATTTTTAGAGGCTAAAATCTTATTGTAATCACTATAAAAGAGTTAAGGTTAATGAACTTAATCATTGGTTGTATTTGGCCTTTATTCTGACATGTTTATAGTTGAAATTCATTCATTGTAAGGCTGGTTAGTAATACTAATAGTCATTTAATTATTTGTTGCAATTAAGTTTAATGATTCGCCCCACTGAATAAGTGGTAGAGTGGATTCATGGTTGGCTTGATGCCTTATAATTATTTTTCTCTCGCTGAACAAGTGGTCGAGTTTATGGTCAGTTATCCACTTACTCATGTATTTCCAACATTTTACTTCATTCATGGTTGACTAGCTGCCTATCAAGCATTGCATTTGTTTCCAGTTGCTAACGATTCCCGACACCATATGCTATCACCTCACCCTCATTGAGATATTGGTGAACATTCTTGGTGAATGGTTACTTCCCAAGATAGTTATCTTTGGAGCTAATGCTAATCATTGGTGTTTGTGCTGGTCAAAATTCAAAAAAAAAAGGGGAATATTATAGTAGCCCCAACATTCTTAAGTCCAAATGGCATGAAATTTTAACAGAAAGCTCCCCAAGCGCATGTGAAAGTTGTATTCGATTGATCTTCAAGAGAAATTCTTATTTGATTATAACCTGTGAAGCCATCCATAAGTGATAGCATTTCATATCTAGTTGTGACCTGTCTACTATGATGTCAATGTTTGGTAAAGGAAAATAATCTTTAGGACAAGCTTTGTTGAGATCTCTGAAATATGTGCATACTTTGATTTGACCATTTGGCCTGGTGACAGGAACAAGGTTTGATATCCAATCTAAATAATCAATAAAGTGAATGAATTCGACATCCAAGAGTTTCTCCAGTTCCACCTTGACTAGGAATGCAATTTGTGGGTGCATTTTCCTTAGCTTCTATTTGTATGGTTTGGAATTTGGTAACAATGGTAAGTGGTGTAGAACTAGTTCAGGATCCAATCTAGGCATATCAACATATGACCAAGAAAAATTAACTTGTCTTTCTGAAAAGAATGTTGTGAACTCAGGATTTTCCTTGGTGGTCAAAGATGCTGCCAATTGTATGATTCTTGAATTGTCTTGTGTTCCAATATTCACTTATTCTATTTATTCTATAAGAAACAATGATATCTCTCGATCAATAGGGAGACTTTCTAGTCCTCTATCCTTAGGTTCCTCAGAGAGGTTTTCACCTTCAGATACATCCTTTATTTTTACTTTTTCATGATCAGTATGCACCTTTCAATTTTCACCTGAAGACTTATTATTTTTATTTTTTCTTTTTTCATTCTCACTTTTGCAACTAGAGGATAGGAAACCCTCACAAAATTATGCTGCATAGTCGATTTCTATGGTAAATCCAACCATATGATCCCCACTAGGTATTCCTTCATGAAGTCCCATGAACTCAACAATTGCTTCGTCATTCTTGAATGTATCTAAACTTGGTGGTTCTTATTTGTCCCAATCTATGAGTTGTGGGTAAACAAGGGGTAAGCCATCATCAATATTATCAAGGGTCATGGTGTAGGTAGATAGGGTAAAGATGGAGGTAGATTCATCAGGTTCCTAAGAGGTAGCATCAATGGTTTCCCAAAAATGTTTAATCCATTCTTCTTTATTTAAAGGGACTTTTGGACGAGGACTTAGTGGATTTTGTGGGGAACCAGTTGTAAGCATTTAACTAAATTATTTTTCAAGGGGAGGCTCATCAAGTATTTTGAATAGTTTATCAAGGTCCATGAAAGTAGTGGAGGATAGGGAATCCCATTCATATTCATTGGAATTGGTATTAAAATCCCAAGAATCCTTGTATTTCTCAATCTCATTTGAAGCATTAATGAGCTCACTCAAAGGTACCCCAATACCCCATATAGTCACTTTTACTGGTACAAACCCCAACCCTTGGTGTTTTAATATTTTAGGAGGTTGCAAGGGTTTCAAAATTCCTTATTTGTTTAGGCCAGGGCCATTGCATCCATCATATCCTTGTAGTTTCATTATGTGGAACCCTTTTGGATATTGTTCTATTAGCAATTTCTTAGATTCAATAACCTCCTCTTCCTTGTATAACCATGTGAGAATGTGGTCATCCAAGGAATATTTAGCTTGCTCTCCCCATTTAGTGAAGGTGGTAGGGAGATTATGAATAATGAACTTAGGCTGCAAGGGATGTGGTTTTCCATAAGACTTCGGTGATTTAGGTAAATTTCCAATGAAAAAGAGACTCTTCATATTGTATTCTCCACATCCTTTGTCTTGAATCTGGATTTTGGGAATAGAAGGTGTGGTGAATGGGGTGGATGATTTGGCAAGGGTAGATGGATCAATGTAGTTAGATGGAGTGGTGGTGGAAGATGAGTCCTCTCGATTGATGGGAACTTGATGTTTGATAGTTCCCTTTAGGTTTGTGCAATACTGGAAAGGATCGAGGTCACAAGGAATGATGATTTCAGTGCCATTGTATGGGAATTTGAGGCATTGATGGTAAGTGGATGGGATGGAATTCATAGCGTGGATCCATGGGCGATCAAGGAGAATATTGTAGTACAAATCCAGATCCAAGACATGAAATATTATCTTATATTGTTGGTCCAACTCTTATAGGAAGTGAAATTCACCTTTGGATGAATGTTCAACATCATCATAAACTTTGATATAATTTTCTTGGTTTGGTCTATATAATTCTTAGAGTATCCCAAGGCTTTCACCAATTTTAGTGAGAAAATATTCAGACTTGCTCCACCGTCTACTAGGACTCATTTAATCTCGTGTTTATTAACACATACCTCAAGGTGTAGGGCATCATTATGGTTGTACTTTTGGGCAGAGAAATCTTGTTCAGAGAAAGAGAAATGGTGCGACATAGCTAGGTATCCAACCATGGCCTAAAATTCATTGACATCTAGGTTTACAGGTACAAATGCTTCTTGCAATGCTTTGTCAAGGATATCTCTATGCTGTGGTGATATGTAGAGGAGCTCCAAAATGGAAATTTGTGCCAGAGTTTTCCCTAGCTAGTATAGGATATTGTATTGGCCTTTCAGTTGTAGATTGGAAGGAGGTCCTGTAATAGTTATCTTGGTTCTACGAGTGGCAACAACTCAATCTGAGTTTGTATTGTTTATGTTAATGGTAAAAATGTGATCATCAAAGGGTCTAATGTTAAGAATAATAGTGTTGTAATCATGTTTAACAGATGCATAATTGACTTTGTTATCATTCCTTGAACTGGAGGCTTTTCCTTTATCATGGTCTTGCAAGAGAGTTTTGAATATGGTGTGATCAACATTGGTTTTTCCTTTTGAATATCCTATTGATATGGTTCCATTTTCAATAAGTTCTTAGATGATATTCTTGAGTTTCCAACATCTAGTTGTTTTGTGTCCTTTTCTGTGGTGATATTCACAATATTCATCTTCTTTCCACCAATCAGGTTTGATTAATGAGGGTTCATAATTTTTGATGTGTGGTAGTGTGATGACATTAGATTGAAAAATTTGTTTAAGGACTGATTCAATAGGTTAACCCAATGGGGTATATGTTCTCTTGGCATGGGGAGGACCTTTGCATTGTTGATTGTTTTGGATGGCATTCAGTGTTTGGTTTTGACCTTGTGTTTGTGTCTTTGATGTGTTGGATGTATTTGATGAGGAGGGACCTTTAAATGAATGGTTGGAACATTGGATATCATTTTGGCATCAACAAATCCATCATTTGTGACATTATTGTTTCAAGACTAGTATTTTATTTTGTCATTATTGGGTTTTGAAGTTTCTTTGTTTATTTTGACTAGTCCTTTCGTGACAAGATCCTTTTCAATAAGGACACCTTTATCTAGGATCTCATCAAAAGTTGTACAACATTGGATTTTTAGACTACTAATCATTTATTTTTCAAGGTTTTCAACAAACATGGTGACCAATTATTTCTTAGGAATGTGACAAGGGAACTTGCTAACCAACCCTTGCCATCTTTGGTAAAACGAGGTAAGTGATTCCCCCTTCTTGTTTGGTTGTGCTCAATGTTGCAAGGGTGAAATCATTTTTAATGTTGAAGGCAAAGTGATTAATGAATTTATTAGCTAGTTCATCCATGTTCTAATCCTTTTAAGAAGATGTGCAAACCAATCTACAACTGGCCATGTCAGGCTTCGTGGGAATAGTCTCATCAAATAAGTGGGCTCATATGAGACTTCCATACATGATGTGTTGAGTTCTTGAATTTTCTCTAATGGATCCCTTGTCCCCTTATACTTAGGCAATGGTGGTGTTGTGAAATGAGGGGGAAAGGGTGGCATGTATAGATTTTGATCAAATGGAAAGGGGCACAATTCCTCCATGGAATAGGTCTTCTTGTTGGTCCTCGGTTGTATATTTGTCATTTTTTGTTGAAGGGCTTGTATTTTTGTATCAAGGTATCTGTGAGAGATGGTGTTGCATTGGTTTTATTTGGTGTCATGGTGTTGGTATTGGGGTCACATGTCAAATTTGGATTGGAATTGATATTTTGAGGTGTAGGACCTTGGTTACCATATTGATGTGTGTTGTTTGGAGTGAAATTGGCATTAAGATTTGTCACAAAGGTCATGATTGTGTTTGGTAAGGTGCTTTGGAATTGAAGTGTAGGTCCTTTATTTATTCCTTGAATTTGAAAGGTTGGTCCTTGATTTTCATTTTGAAACTATGGGGTAGGTCCTTGATTGGTGTTTTAATTGGGTGCCCTTTGTGGGACAATGTGAATCCTTCTAGATTTATTTGGTATGTTTTGATTGGATGAGGGCGTGCTTTGAAATTGGAATGAAGGACCTTGGTTTTCATTTTGAAGACCTTGATTTGTATTTTGAAATAAAGGAGTAGGACCTTGTGATGTATGACCCATACAAATACACAAGGGAAAACTTTCACACTTGGAAGCTCATCAAATTCCATGAGTAAGACCTTTACAAATCCACTTTTTCAAAACACCTTGTGTAGTTTTCTCTTGCTTCTCAAAATTTTTGACCCTTTATAATGTTTTTGATTTCTTACATTCATATCCAAACCTAGGTGCTCAAAACAAAAACCCAAGTATATTAGTCAACTTGGATCTAAAATAACCCACAAACCTAAAATAAGTTACAATTTGAGAATTTATTTAATTCATATGCCCAAAATTAAATTACATTTCTTTATTTATTTTATGGGCCTAAATGAATTAAATTTATTTTGAACACACTCTTAAATTATAGAGTGGATTTATTAAATACATTCAAATAATAAAGAATAAGAAGAATTCCTAGCTAAATAATGAACTACTCACTATCTTGATGCTTTTGGATGATCACCTTGTTGTTCTTGTTACTTTAAAAAGTGCACCATGAAGTTCTCCATTATTTTCAAGACTATGTTGAGATTATGAGTGCTAGAGTATTGAAAATGGGCCTCCTTGGAGAAGAGGGTCTTCCTGATTAGTTTGTTGACTTCCCTCACTTTTAGCTCAAGTAGTCTTGGAAAATGTTGAAGTTTACCTTGATCCTCATCAAATTATTGATTGCATCTTCTATCAAGTGTTATTTTATCAATTCAACAAATTCTTTGATAATTGTTGTGTAAAAAGAGGTTGTTAGCCTCTCTCACAAGGCATTGGGGATTCCTTCAATAAAACCTTTAATTTCTAACATGACAACATTCATTGACCTTGTCTTGGTGGTGAAATTATTGTAGTGTAGGAAAATTCATACCCTTGCATTTTCACACTTGTTTGGGCTCGCCTTGCTTTATTTATCTTTACTTATGTCTTAATTGGCCCTATTTTGCATCCACAAGCCTAATAAACTATATCTTTTTATGGCTAATCCTGAAAAACATAAAAGGATAAATAATAATTTAATGATCTTGGGTGTGTGTCCTTGATTTTTGGACTGGGACTAATAAGACACCTAGGGCATCTTTGTCTCCCAAAGGTCTTGGGACCCTGATTTTAAAGGCACCTTAAAAAGGAACCCTTTTTGGAGTCTGTGCCTCGAGTTTCATGCCTCGAGACTAAGATGCCACCTAGGGCATCTTATTCCCCCTTAGGTTATTTTCAGGATTTAATTTCAAATCTTGGTGGGATTTAGCCTCCTTTTATTAATGGATTCATATGTCGGCTTGTTGTGGTGTAATTTCAGGATATTAAGCATGGACAAGCATAAACACAAGGTTGATTCATTCATTTTCACCTAAGACTTTTGTGAGAGCACTCATAATAGCATAATTGAGTTCACAATAGAATTCAAGAGCAATTCATAAAGCATTTGGAGCCATCATCAAGATTCAAGCATCATGTCAAAGATATTCTTGCATCATGTGTGTTTTTGAGCTAACATTTGTGATGTAAGGTTTTGATTCAAGTAAGCAATTCAAGCCAAGATCTATCAAGCATTCCTTCAATTCAAGATCTACATCCAAGCCAACCACTTCACACAAGTTTGTATATTTCATAACAAGGGTTTGGTGAGTTGCAACATAGCACTTTGTTCATTCATCATTTCCCTCCATTATTTCATTTTATTCAAAGGTTTAATTACCTACAAGGGGTTTGACCAAGGAAAACCCCCATTTTCTAACAATCAACAAATTTTTCCTCTCTTGTGTGTTTATGTTTGCAGATTTAGGTTGAAGATCATTTCAAGTGTAAAGTTGAAAAGTTGAAAAGTTGCATTGCAAAGTTGTCATCTTCATGGAAAGTCACCTATAGGCTAGATGTAGAGGTTTCAGGATCCAAGATCTGAGAAGAAGGAAGTGCAGACATTGAACCTCAAGATCACATTTCGAAGTTGCAAAAATTCAGATCGGGACTAAGTCGGTAGTAAGGGTGTCTTAGTCCTCCAAGTGGTATTTTGTAGAGATTATTTGAGATTCTATTCTGACATCCGAAGATTCTGCATCTTCCCCCAAAAATAGTAGCGGGACTAAGACAATAGTAAGGGAATATTTGTCCTCCCTAGCATATTTTGATAGCATTTTTGCATTTCCAGAATCCTTATCACATTTCCAGACTTCCCAGGTACATACATCCTAACTTGTTGTTAATTAATTTTGTCATTTGAACTCATTATTTGGCTTGCATTACTAGGTTTTGTGAGTTGAATATCAAGTTGTCTTTTCCAAGATTTTTCTTGGTGTTGAACCCTTCAAAGCCTAAGGAACCTCCTTAGGTCTCCCTTTTTGAGAACTAACTCGCCTTTGTGTTGATAGTCAATCCAATTTGGGATCCTAGGTCATCCTTGAATGATTAGTGGGAGAAAAGTGGTGTTCTATAAATCATCCATTTTCCTATTAATCACTTATTCTTTCATTATTTTAAAATTTTGACTCTGTATTTAGTGTTTTTGAGTCATTCCAAGTGTAAATTAGGGTTACCATTAGGAATAATATCATTTCTTGGTAGATCTATTATTGGCACCCTATCCATTATTTAATGTAGGAAAATGACCCTTAAGTGCTATGATATCTTCATCACTTATCTCTTTGAACTCTACCATGGAATTGACTTCATCACTTACCTTTTGGTAGCACTAAATGTATTCCCACATTAACCTTCCTCCTTGGGACTCCAAGGTATCCCTCTAAGTTGTTGTGGTACTCACAACTCCTCTTACATCCCTTCATTAAGATTCTTTATCCAAGGATACTATAAGGATTGGAGCTAGTGTGCTTGAGTCCATTGGGATATGAGGTATTCAATATATATAGATAAATCACCAATTTTAACCTTGATTTCTTATTTGGTGTCAACATATTTTCTCATTCTACTAAAATTAGTGGAAATTAATATTTTCAAAGATTGTCTCTCTCTCTCTCTCTCTCTCTCTCTCTCTCTTATGTATGATGACTTAGGTTCATCCTCTATATATGGTATATTTATGATTATTCTTTATTTGACACTAGAGTAGATATATTTTCAATCCCCACCCCTTGTGCATTCACTAAGATAGTAGACAATATTCTTTCCATTTTTAGTTTTGGTTAGGCCTTGATCATTTATACTATCCTAGAGAATTCATTTAAGATATTATTGTAATTTTTCTACCACTTCTCAATAGTGGAGCCTATCCAAAATAGTAATCCTAAACTTATCCTTGTTAATGTTTCTCTTATAGGTACTCTAGGAGGACTTGGAGGTAAAAAAGAAGAAGAGATATGGAGTAGGAGATGGAGTAGGGACACTTGTCAAGGTTGATCTAGAGGAGAGGAAGGAGGTGAATGGGTATTGGATTTGGTATGGGTAGGTGATTTAAACCCTTTCTCATAAGAAGAAACAAAATCATAAAACAAACCTTCATCTTTTGTTTCAATAAGTGTGAATATTTTCCCTATGCTAGAATTTCCTACTATGAAAAAAATTGTTGTTCACCATCCCTTGCTTATTTTTTTGAAACATTATTTTTAGAAGGAGTAATAAGAACATGTGGAGGAGAAGAAGGTGATGAATGTATGAGAACATGAAGAGGAGAATGGGGTGATGAAGGTACTAAATATTAAATGGGAGAAGGTGGAGGTGTAGGTGTAGGTATGATAGTGGATTATGCTCGAGTTTTAAAGAATTTTATCCTTTTCCTTATTTGTAATTGTTCTTCATCCTTTACCTCTCCATATTCTCCCACCACTCTCTAATATGGGGGCCTTTTCTCTTCTTCTCTTAGCATTTCCTCTCTCTACTTCTTCCATACTGGGATGTTTATCTATTTTCTTTATTTTTTCTACCTTAGAAGATTCCCCCTATTTATTTGTTGAGCTTGTAGGTTTGATATCCACCTTTGGTGGATAGATATTGTCCATTGGGAATTAATTAATAATTCATTCCTTATTATTTTAATCACCACTTGAGTTGTAGCTTCCATAGATGCTTCTTCTTTGGTGGTCCAGTCAGTTATATCCATTGGTTAGTTGAAGACCACGTTCTCATTATAGAAGGATATAAAACCTTTCTATCCCCATGCACAACCCCTTGGATATTATATCTTTAATTCATACACATTTGGTAGGTTCCTTCAATAGCAATCTCTTATCCTTATTGCATTCTCATTTAGGTAGCCATCTTATTAGTCTTCAATTTTAGGCTCATGTTTAAAAAAATAGCCAACCATAAGTCCAAGTTTACTAGTCGAATCAAACCTATTCCTCAAATCATATAAATCCATTTTGTTGATGGTTATATATTAATCTATAATATTTTAATGGTACATACTTAAACAATAATAGACTCCAACTTGGATGGGGAAGTGGAAGCCTACCTTAGGTTTGCCTACTATCATTTTCTTCACTTCCATCAATTGTATACATATATCTAATAGAATAATATTATCTTTGGGGTACCCTGGTTGCATACAACGTGCCTTATAAAATCCTCCTATTATAATATAGAAGGTCTTGAATTGAATAAACCAACTACCCCATTTGGACAATTCATGTGTGCCTCTAGGGACAACCTTTTGGTGTAGTAATTCTCTAGGAATATAATAATAAAGAATATAAATGCATATTTCACCTAATTATAATTATTCTATCTTTCTTTCAATTCTAGATGAGAGTGATGATTTCTCACCAATGCTCCATGAAGATACATTTGTACTACCTAAGTCAAACTATAAATTTGGCATTGTAGGAAATCTAAAAGATTAGGTAGAAGGTCATTAGAATTTTCTATTTCTTATACCTATATTAATTTCTTTATCAATTATTTTGGGCTAATATGGTTAAAAACAACAATTAATTCATGCTTCTTCTTCCTCCTTATTTTGTTATAGTATTTCTTGTCACTCACTAGTATCAACTCAAGTGCCACATTTATGGTAGTGTTTTCACTTGCCAATATATTTCCTCGTGTAGAAAGTGTCACTTAATAATGAAGCTTGGTCAATTATTTTCTTATCTAGGATGGATAGGATGAAGAAGCACATATAGTGGTATAAGTCCTTGGTGTTGGGTTTCCCAATAAATCTAATAAAAAACATAATGACATCATGAACATCCTTCTTTAACTCGGTTTTATGAAGAACCTTAGCAATTTTTAAGGCAAACTTCCTCCTTTGTATCAACCAATTGACATTGATGTAGTTCACAACTTATGTTATCTTTGTCTCATAGTACTTGAGGGCCTCCTTCATGTCTATTTTTTTTTACTAAGAGCATGTTGGGAGGTTTAATGCCCTCTATATCACATCTAGGTTTATGCCTATGATTATATGGTGAGTTGTTCCAAACACCTTCCTTCTTCATTTGGTCATAATTTTGTGCACATGCTAGTAATAGCTATGGAGATTGAAGGGAGACTATGAAGACAATTTCTTGCACCAATCCACTTTGGCCCATGCATCGAGCATCAAATTTTCTATATTTTTTCCTTAGAATCTTTACAAGAATTCCTATGTACATTCACATACTTAATTTCAGTATCTCCTATCTCATTCCATGGGGAGAACATCTTTGAATTGGGATTGTATCTATTATATTCACACTTAATTCCTTTGGATAAGTAGTCTCCTCTCTTGGGTTCTACTAAGAAAGCATATAATTCATTAGAGAGGTTAAAGATAATAATTTTGGATATAAAATATAAATCATAATGCAAACACCTAAAATCTAACCTTATCCAACCACACCTAATTTTAGCCTGTCTTAAGCCATTAATAATTAATTAATTAATTAATTTATCTCATCAAATTTAACCCACCTTCTCCTAGCCAATTAATTAAATAAATATTCATTATTTATTTAATTATTTTTTCCATTACCTTTATCCCCAAATCCTCCAAAATTTAGGTTGATTAATCCACACCACCTTTTCCTTGATTATTTAACTCCACTTTATCCTTCAATCCTTTCCCATTTAATCTTATCCATTGAATAAATTGACATGGATCACAATTTAAACTTGCCATCAAGTGAAAAGTATCCCTCTCACATGCCTAACTAAGACCTTGTCTAGATTCATTAAACTAGACTCTTACCAAAAGTCAAACTAACTTTGCATCTCATCCATCCATTCATACTACATCTTCAAATCCTAGTCATTCACATAAAGATGTTTCCCTAATCTTGACCCTAGACCTAGAACTTATCCCTCATGTGAAACTTTTCACATGACTACAACTTTGATCCAAACCCTAATCCTCAATCAATCCTAGCCATCCATCAACCAATGCATCTTGGCCCTTGATTTCCCTCATGGATTTTAAATAAATGAGAGGCCTCTCATCCCATTTGAGGAATCCACTTTTATGATACTGTTATGCTGCCTAATTTTCTATTAAATCACCTTGAGTATATCATCATGCTACTTGCATAAGCAATCCAAATTCCCTCTATTAGAGCATATTGATAGGCTTTGGGTGCATCCTATTCTAACTCAATCATGGAGTTTGAAGGTGATTTGAAGTCAAAATTTATATGTTTATGCATTTATCTTATTTCATTTGCTTCATTTCACTTTCTTATCCTCACATAATATCAGGGGATAAAGTGAAAGATGGAAAATGTTAATTTATTATAGAGCAAGTGGGATTTAGAATCCATGGATACCTTTTGTTGAGGTTCACCAAATTCTTTCATTTAGCTTAACTATAAATTTAAAATAAAATATTCAAGAAAACTTTGAGATCCAAAGATGATCAATTTATTAGGCATTAGGGATCTATATAGCTTTCAACCACTAACAAAGGCTAGTTAACCTAAGGATAAAAATATTTGTAAAATTAGACTCCTAAAACATAAGTCTATAATAATTTAAACCCTTTAGGATTGGAGAGTCAAGGATAGATTAGGAATACCTTCCTTGACACTTCAAGAACAAAGAAAAAGAGGAAAACAAAAATTCTAAATATGAAAAGATAAGTGAATTCTAAATGTCAAAGTTTAGAAGCTAGGCATACTACATACCTGGACTTAAAATCAGACAAAAATATTTGACTTGAATCATTGAACCCAAATAAAATTAATGTTAGATTGTTGGGGATGGGGGGGAAGGGATCCTCCCTAACACCTACCAAAAGCAACCAAAAAGAAGTATATGCATATTTCTTATTTTAAAAATATGAGAAAGGTTAAATCATTAGGAATCAAGGATATGGGATACTCCTCAATGCTTATCAAAAGGGAACTAAAAAGGGATACTTCCACATCTTCAATTCTGAAAGAGATGTTCGATTAAAAATATTAGTATTGGGGATGGTATAAAACTATTACTCAAATGATAAAAAATAAGAAGAAAGCCAAAATTATGATCATAATAAAATAGAGATAAAACCCATTAGGGATCAGGGATTAGAGATGTACCCTAAAATTAATGCTCGAAGGAAAAGGATATGGAGAATATTGGAAACCAAAATTTGATAAACAAAAAAAGATAAAGATAGAAGAGGCATAGAATTAGGGAAATTTAAAATCAAGAATTCCCATAAAAATATTTTCTAGATGTTGCAACCTTGAAAGACCTAGCCAAAAGAGGAATATGGGTAGGAGAAACCTCACAAGTTTGATCTTGATGGGGATGTAGGATCACATAGTGACATCACCAAAAAAACCATGACTTGAATAAGGTCCAAATTTGGATAAGCTAGGATAGTAAATGAGAAAATATTGAATTTTGAACTTAGGGTTTAAATTATTCCATTAATGAACACACAAAATGAGAGGAGAAACCAAGGCACAAAAACCATATAGAACATACAAAAAATAAAATTCCATCCTAGAAAACCCTAAAAACCAAGAAAACCCCAAACAATAAAGAAGGATCTAACACCCAAAAACCCAAGAAAAATATACTAAAATAATAATGAATCAAGCAAATCATCGAACTAGGAAATTCAAAATAGAAGAAGGAGAGTTCAGGGATGAACCCCTACCTAGGAATTATGCAAAGATATTGATAATGAACAAGGAAACCCAAATATAGATAACCATATTGCAAACATACTCTAAAAAAATCTCAAATGTAATCATAGGATCTTGCACAAAATGGTTAAAGATTAGGTTCATATGAGAGAGATGGGGATTGTAGAGCTCAAATGAGTGTTAACACAATAACAAAGTATTTGAAATAAAATGATACATGAATTTTAATGCATAGGAAGTGATATAAATGTAGAGAAAAGTGAGTAGGTACAAGGGTAGTCATAAGGCGAGGATGATGCTCAGTTGCAAGTCTAGGGATAAGACCAAGAAAGTGTAGCTCCCATGGATACAAGAAATTAGGGTGCATAGAGGTAGGGACATGTGGATGCACAGGTGAGGCTATTGATAGTCATTTTAGAGTGAGATTCCATGTAGATGGAGAGGCACAAAGCCAGGGGTGAGTGAGATCAAGCCTATAAAATTAGTTATTTAGTGAGATAATGTGGTAGTAGAGTAGGACATGTGACAATTGAGTGGGATAGTGTGGTTATGGAGATAAATTGACTAGTAGTAGAGAGGGACCAATTGGTGGTTTGGAGGGATGGCCTACTCATAGAACACGATAACTGGATGAGAGAGAGAGAGAGAGAGAGAGAGAGAGAGAGAGAGAGAGAGAGAGAGAGAGAGAGAGAGAGAGAGATGCATGGGTATTAGAGAGAGAAATATTGCAGGAGCAACTATAATAGGCCTAGATGGACACACAATGACTCGATAATGAGTAAGTCTAGGCTTGGGTATTGTTAGTATAATAGGTTTTGCACAAGTTTCTATAGAGATAATTAGGGATACTAGGGGTGTGTCATGGACATTTTAGTAAGCTAATTACTATAGAGTTTTATAATGTGTATAATGAATAGGAAGTACCTAGAAGATATAGGGCACCAAAATATGTATCTAGAGGTAAACCTCTTAAGCTAGTAGATCAAGGAGATCTAGCAAGTTGGTATCAATGATGTAGCTTCCACCACCTCCACTAGTGAGAGGTTTGAACCATAGGTCATAAGGTGAAAATAGTAGCTAGAGATATCAAGGGTTTATGCTCCATTGGATGATCATGCACCATATGTATATTGATGTATTTATTAAGTTTTATGCTCTATAAAGTTGGATGTATTCTTGTTGATGTATATATAGGGGTTTTGATGTACATATGATGAGAGATATTATACTATGATTTTGATAAATATATGATGAACATGATTTGCTATATGTGATTTACTTTGATATTGATATGGATATGATGCACACTTATGATTAGGACTACAATGCATGTTATTGATTATGGTTATAATAATGTATTTATAATTATGAAATTATTATGGCGTGCTTATGATTATGATGATGATGTTGATATATGATATTTATGATCATGATGAGGATCCATTTTTATAATTATGAAATTATGATGATGTGTATGATTATGATTACTTGATAGTTGATGTTTATTTTGTGATAATGATAATGATAGATTATGATTAATGGATGTATGTTATATGTATGCATATTGATGATATTATGGATGTTATGATGTATGATTATGGTTTGATGATAATTTTTTATGTATAGATGATGACTTTGACGATGTATGCATATTACTTATGGAGATGTAGTTATGATGATGGATGCTTTATCAATATATGATGTATGTGTTTGTGATGATGGGAATAGATGTATGTTGACTATGATGCATGATTGTGGATTTAATGATGATGGATAATGATTATAATTTGATAATGTACGTATGAGGATGCATGCGGCTTTAATTTAATACTTATGTGATTAATTATGACTATTTATGCAAGGTGTATGATGAGGACATATGGTGAATATAGTGATGAATATTTTTGTTCATGGTATGACCTAAGAAGAAAATGATGATAATAGAAATAAAATTATGGATATATTAGAGAAGGGAATGTAATCAATCAATGCAATTAATTATTTGCATAATGTGCATTAGGATGGTTATGGATAACGAGGAGTGATTTTGGATTTATGAGTAATGGGTCATGGTGAGAAAGTATTTTATTCTAGCTCTCATGGATTTTGAGAAATAATTATTTCCATGAAGTTTCCAGCTAGACTTGGTAATGCGATGAGTTCAAATCTTCAATCTTGCAAATTTGAATCACATTGAGGCTTCTTGAAGCAATGAGATGCCAAGAAAACCAAAAATATACAAACCATTTTTTTTGGGTGATGCGGGATTGCTTTTAGACTCAAATGCTCTTGCATCACATTTTCTATAAATTAAATAAATTAAAATAATTTATTTAATTAAGTTTTCCATTTCCCCTAATGTCTAATCTTAAATAAATAAATCCTCATTTACCTATTTATTCCCCACTCCCATTTCACATGATTTTAATAAAATTTATTATTAAAATATCACTTTTCCTCCTTAAATTGCCAATAGATCCTAAATATCACTAAAGTAATCATTTACAATTAAAATTCCATAAAATAATTATTAATTCCTCCGTTTTGCTCCACTCTTAATCTCACAACCACTTAACTATCTCCTCCTCAACCATTTATCTTCTCAATCAATCTTGATCCATTCAATAATCTATAAATGGACCTTTCCATAAGCCATTTTCATATCAAACCTCATGAATGCACAATTATGTTGTCACACTAAGTACTTAACAACTTTTCTCTTTCTAGCAACATGGTTTTTGAGCACAAGCACCACCTTTGGTGCATTAGGAATCTTTTGTCAGTATAACTCTCTTTAGTTCATGTTTTCCAAGGTTTCTTTACTCAAACTAAGATGTAGGTAGATGTGTAATGGGGTTTTAATCCTCTTTTTCGTTTCATATTTTTCTATACACATTTTTGCCACATCTAGTGGGACTATACCCCTCATCTAACCCCGTGTTTATAATGTTTTCCTAACTTGATCTTATATATTTTATCATTCAAATTAAAATATACATCTCAAACCCACCACCACATCACCACCACATCCCACTGAATTACACATGATTAGACCACATTCATTACAATTTGAAAAAGAGCATAGAACATGCCATCCTACTCACTCAAGATGAACCAAAAAAAACTTAAAAGCTTTCATCTAAGAGTCCACTATCACTAATGAGAACATATGAGAGTAGTTGATCACAATCACCATTTGATGGTCTTAGAACCTAGGGAACAATAAGAGAGACATCTTAAATGAAAAAGAGTATAGAACATGCCATCCTACTCACTCAAGATGAACCAAAAAAAACTTAAAAGCTTTCATCTAAGAGTCCACTATCACTAATGAGAACATATGAGAGTAATTGATCACAATCACCATTTGATGGTCTTAGAACCTAGGGAACAATAAGAGTGACATCTTAAATGACGAGAAGAGCCTAAACTAATTAGGTTCATACAAAAATATCACCAAAACCAATGACAACATTGGTATGAAGAAATTAGAAATCAACCTTTCAGTATAGAAAGCTAGCGGGGATTTTGGCGCATGGCACTTTTTAGGAAAGTAATGATTGAACTCGAATTGTTGCCTCTGATCCAGTGTTATTCTAATTCAACAGCGTACAGATTTCCATTTAGTTAGCTGTTAAATTTTTTGCATGAGTTTGTCAAATCTTATGATTTTAGAAATTAACAATTATTTTTCTGCAGATCTACTCAGTCGAATTCAATTGCTTAATGGAATACAATAGTATATAAACTTATTACCTGGATCTCCAAACAAATATTAGATGTGTTCTTACTTTAATTGATCAATCTGTGCTTGTATAGACTCTGATATTGAAGGCACCCTCCATTGTATCAGTCATGGGTATGTGCTTGTCCAGGAAGGAAGATAATTACTCACAAGTTGTTTCTAATGAAATTCAAGATCAAATTTTTCAAGGAAGAAATGATTTGAAAATTTTGCAGGACTTAGATTTGCTCAAGCAAGCTATCGATGATAATTTAAGTGTCCAAGATGAAGCAAACAGACATGAATTGAAAAATTCTGTTCATGAAAGATTTTATCTGAAGTTGGAGAATCTTAATGGCTCAAAAATGAGTCAAAATAGTCTGCGAAAAGGTACAGAGAATTTAATTTGCAAGAAAATCTCTTGTACCAAATTGTTTGGACTTCTCATGGAAAATTTGAAGTCTAGATCAAGGTCAAAATGTAGTGCCAAAAAACACGTTAATGATAGATATTCTGTAAAAGAGTGTAATGGTGAGAGAGAGAGGCGGAAGAAATTGGCGTTGGTTAAGGGTCAGCCCTCTCAAGGTATGGCGTAGGAATCATATATGCAATCTGTTTATATCCATTTATAAAATCTTTCTGTTTGCAACAAAAATTTAACCTAATGTTTGTGTTGTGCAGATAACAAATGGAATCCGTTAAAGAAGGTTAGGGTTTCTGAAGAAGTTGCAGAGCCATCCTCAAACAATGAGGAGTACAGGAGAAGACACGCACTGGTGTCTGAAAAAGGCACACAGTACCACAAATGTGAGCTGCAAGAAGCTCGATCTTTGGACCATAATTTAAAGGACTCGGGAATAAGATCGAAACCCTGGAATAATCAAGAATATTACGGGCCTTCACAATCAAAAAACCCTTTCTTTGATCATTATCTTTTCATTGATCACAGAGAGTTTGGAATGGAATTAGGACGCTTCTCATTAATTATTATTTTATTGAAAAGTCCCTTCCTTGATCATGATATTTTCATCGATCATACAGAGTTTGGAACGGAATTAGGATGCTCTGATTAATTATTATTTTAATTTGTATGGTAATTTATTGAAAATCTGAATTTATGTTGATATTTAGAATGAGAGCACTTGAATTGTCTTGGATAGTTTGCTTGAGCAAATCTAAATCTGTAAACCAATTTATCCTATCAGTTGCTCAATTGTAATGCAACATTAGTACCTCTAGTCCCATGTTGCCACTCTTTGTATTTTCACTAGACTTCTTTGTGCTTCTTTCTTGGTCTTGTCCCTTCCAAAAATCCACATTTACCCATAATTTTAAAAATTCTACTCTACAACAATACTTTTATAAGAATAATTAGTTTATTGTATTATTCTAAGAGGTGGCATAAAATATTTAAGACATGGATGGTGTAGAAAATATATCCTTGATGCTATCAATAATTTATATGCATTTTTTAACTACAACACAAGCAATTTATGTTAGCTATCATGAATGGTAAAATATATCAATATTTTTTAATAAATGTGATAATGCACATGGATGCACAAATATTGCTTTTGATATACATGAAAGTAACCCAAAGTGGCTCAAATTAAGAAAAGGAAAAATTTAGAATTTTTCTTTTATGAGAAAGTAAAATAGATTAAACTGAAACAAGTTTGACAATTGACTAATATCTTAGATAATTATTCTAGTATTCATTTATGATCAAAATCCCATACAAAAAAACCTATATACTAGCGATGTTTTTCTTAGAGACATTTTAAAACATTTCATTATATTTCCTTTACTAGGGTCTTTACTTCAACCTAGGTTTACTTCAATCTAAGTTTGATCTTCTATGTTGATTAGTGATAAACATACCCTATTATTATACAAATTTAATCTTTGTAATGTCTCAATACAAAAAAATTATATAAATATGACTTTTGATTGATTTTAAACCCTTTTCAAATGTTAAATATTTGGGAAAAAATATCAAGTTGTAGTATTTAAATTAGATCTTACCAAACTCAAATTTAATCGCTGTTTACATCATATTATTACCATTGCATTCTAGTTGGTAACCCAAAAAATAATATATAAATATTGATTATTTGCTTATTTAAATAGAATTTGAGTAAATTAAAATTTTAAAAAATAACAACAAATTAAAATAGCAATAAACAATGATAAACTTTCATGTGCCTACTAATGACATGCATCACACAAAATCACACACAATGTGGATGATCCATAATTACAATGTGACATTTGGGTGAGATTCTCCTCTATCCAAAGGGGTGGCATCCTCTGACCTTTGAAATTAAAGGGATTTCATCCTTCGATCTTAGATAGATCTATAGGTTTTTATCCTTAGATCCACATGATTGAGCACAAGTGCTCAAAATGGTTTCCAAAAATATTTATATAGAAATTGATAGATGATACTCCTTGAATGGATGAGTTCATTTTTACATCCTCCATAGTAATGGTTAGTACTAGATCTTATAAATATTATTGTTACATTTTAATTTATTCATTAAATGAAAACAATTCCATTTTCACCCTCTAATACCATGTGTGCATGTGAATCCACACCATTAAATTTTAAACAATATTCCTGGGTGAGAAAACCTAGTTGGAGTAACTTATGGCACAAAAATAGACCATCAATGACATTACAACACATGCTAGGGTCAAATGGAACAAACATGGAAATATTGGAGTTTGGAAGCCGAGGATACCACAAGACTCATTGTAGTGTTGAAAATTATACACCCTTACAATTTCACATTACATTGGGTTCTCACTTTATCCCTTTGATAGAAAACATTCCAATTACAAAATGTTAGCACTTGAATCATGCATTTTTAGATTTTTGAATGATAATTCATGCTTTTTAAATTTAAATTTTATAGGATAGGAGCACAATGCATGAACATCCACATGATGTAGTAGCATCACATGAAAATTCAAAATTCTAGTAGTCATTACAACATTATGACAATTTGGGAATTATCACTCTTGCATGTAGTCAAACTAAGAAAATCATTTTGACTTGCCTCTTTTACACTGCAAAGTTGATTTTTTACTCTCTAGCTTAGGATTTTTTCAGTGTTGAAGAAAAATCTACCATTTGGCAATCAACAAGCTATACTAGTGATGTGCATGTGATTTTCTTATGCATTTTCAATTGTCATCTTTGTGAGATTGTGAAGAATGATAAGATCAAGACAACAAAATTCTTGTTCAAGGTTTGAAGGAACTTTTAGGGGATTTTGTTCCTATATTATGGTTCCCTCTCTCTTCATTTTTATCATCTAGATTATTTTCAAGTGTTATCATAGTGTACTTGTTATTTTCTATATCATTGTTTATCATATTTTATTTTTGAAACATTTGTATTTCTATCTTATAAATATGATCAAAATCTTGGTTGTCATTGAGATCAAAAGACCAAAATAGGGGTTTGATTGAGGTAAGCCCCTCAAACATCCACCCAAATTTTTTTATTTTTTTTATCTTGCTTATATATTTTTTGTTAGAGACGAAATTCCATTGAGTGATCTATAATTCTTCAAATATCCTCTTGAATTATTAACACTTTCCTTTAGATAGTTAAGTAATTATTTGGTCATAATTTTTATCAATTTTGATCTCTTGCGTACTTTAAAATTTATCTTCTCCATTTTGTACATACATGCACCTTTTTTGGACTTAACTATATACTTTTCATCACACATATGGACTATATGAAATCACGACATAAGGATGTCCACACATCACATTGGTGTATGAGGCATAGGCTTCTAGAAAATAACTATAGGTTCCTTGTGATCAACATATTCCATTTCTATTAGAAAAAATAATAATTTATATTATCACCATTTTTTTGTAGCTAAACATTTCAAATTATAATTTTATAATTCTCTATTCAATTATAAATTATGTATAAAAGGACAATTGAAACAATTTTAATAGTATTAGGGCTATAAATTTATCCCAATATAATAGGTGGAAATTAATCTCAATGAAACTTAATTTATTTTTGATAGATTCATCTTTTCATTTATTACATATTGGTGGACCCATCACTTTAACACAAAAACCTTTATTATTTTTCCAAGCCAAAAAGCTATAAACTCTAAAAGGTATTTTTACTTCACTATTTGTACATTAGTTTAGATTGTGTGTTGTAAAATATTTTAAGAATTTTACAACCCAATCTCTCCATTTAGGTAATATAGTTCAGAGAATCCTTTACACTTATAACATGGAACATTCAAGAGCATACACAAAATTTATTCATTCTACACCAGACTTTACACATGAAATTTTTTCTATTAGGATGCCTACACCCTCTCCTATAATAAAACTAAATCTTGCTTCCCCATCCAACTCTTCTCCTTGAGTGGATACAAGTTTAAATCATGAGGATAACCTCCAAGCCTCTAATTTTCAAATGCAAAAATTGCATCAAAATTTACATAGATTTTAATAATTCTTAGCTATGAACACCCTCAACAAAGGGGTGCTTGTCCTTGGTGCTATTTTAAATATGTTGACTTAGAATAAACTTGAATCATTAAAATTTATCTAGGGCTTAGTACACATTGTCCAAGATAATGTCCTAGCCTACACTTCTATCTTCACAAATACAAGAGATTCTCAATCAAACATTATTGGCACACAACTCTTCATGTCAATACTAGTTCCTACCATGTACATGGTGACTATTACACCCATGGCCGTGACTTCTCTTCTTCCTTCTACTGGTTTATCTTTTAGCTTCCTAAAAAGGACCTTTGGAACCTCCTTACCCCTTGGGTCTATTACTTTCATGTCTGTAGCTACACAAACCTCCACCATTTTCACACATACTAGTGATATTGTCATTAACCAACTAATGGAAAATATTGGATAGCTATAGAGCCAAATCTTATTTATAATTAATGCTTCTACTTAGTCTATTATGCCCCATATTAAAGGAATAATCTTTTATCCTTGTAAATTATTGCTACCCCTTTACTAATGGACATTGATGTGCCTAGGTTTGAGAAGTATAATGAAAAAGGTGATCCATAGAAACATGTTTCTAGATTCATTACCTTATGCAAAAAAATTTTGTTTTAGGATGCTTTGTTAGCAAATATTTTCTCACACGTGTTGAAATATGCCGTATTGGATTGGTTTTTCTCACTTCTTGATAATTCTATGCACTTTTGAGCAAATAATTAATTAATTCCTCTAGCACTTCTAGGTGAATATTAGACTGCAGGTCATATTTATTGATCTCGTCCACTATAAGCAAGTACCAAATGAGAAGGTAAATGAATTATTTGTTTAATAAGTCTATTTTCTCATAAATTATCCCATATGCACTACTAGAATTTGATGTATAATGTGTGTTCATTAGAAATCCATCACTTGTTCTATGTGATAAAATTCTCTTAATGAGATATAGCTCTTTTGTGCATCTTTCCATAACCTTGTGATATTATTAATAGTTTATCAGTTATTACAGGGGCTATACCCCATTGAATCCCACTGATACCCAAGGTGGTGCTTCTTCCTCACAAAGCTATAAAAAATAAATATTTTCAACAAAAAATAAATATGGTTAATAATTCTCAAACTTTTGATGTGCCTACTGTACTGCCTTAAAAGTGTAGATTGTTTATAAAATTATTTGAATCTCTATACATGTTGAGAATGTGTGTCTCAAACTCACTACTGTAACCCTCACTCAGTTACCATCGAACCCAAACTTTTGAGAGTTGTGCATTTCGGTCTTTATTGTGGTACCGTTGGGTGCAGTTGAGAGGAGTGTGGGTTGGTAGTGTTACCTACCATCCCGCGGTGGTCTTCCTTGGCTTGTACCATAGTGTAGCCTAATCCGCAACCCCATAGAAGTGGTTGGAGAGGCTAGTGGTAGTGTTGTTCACACCACCACCCTGGGACAGTCTATATGTTAGCCTGTGGTAGTGCAGTGAAGGGTTGGTTGCTTGTCGTCCTGTGATGGTGATATGAGAGTCTCAATGGTATGAGGTGACCACTACCCCATAGTGGTCAGATGGTGAAGCTTGTAGTGCAATGGTGTCTTGTGGTGTTGTGGTTGTTAGTTGCAATGGAAGATGCGAACCGTAGTCCTACACAGGACAACAAAGGTTGTGCAGTATGGCAGTTAAGACTGGGAATGTCAGAATCATGTGTAGACCAACAGAGATAGACATGTGAGTAAGGTGCCAAAACTTGGCTTGGTGTTATGAGTTGATTTCACATCGTTATTGTGAATCAACATGATCATTGGCCAAGCATTTTCAAACATGATTCTATTGGTGACTGTTGGTCGGTTTGGAAGTTGAAATAACAATTTCTGGTAACGCTTGAGAAGTATATATGTAATGGTGTAGTACAAAGGAAAAGGGGGGAGAGAGTGATTGAAATGTTATGCTGTCAAATCTTCTCCATATGGAACAAGATGTAAATCTCCTATAAAGGCTTAGAGTCTGTAATTGTATCTGTAACTATATTTTGTTGTTGAATAATACAATGGCGGTTTGGGATTTTGGAGTATGGAGTTTTTTACCTGAAAGGGTTTTCCCCACATATATCTTGGTGTTCATGTATTCTATTCTATCTTTCATGTTTAATGATTCTATTTGTTGAATCTGTTTAATGCATGTTGCTAAAACTGGTTAAAGTTTCATAAAATTTCATCTAAGGGTTAATGTGGGAAATGAACTGTCTGATTTCGCTCTATGGAATAGTAGTATGTTCTTTTAAGGCTATCTAATGTAATAGATTTTACCTAAGGCACTTACTGTTCTTAGATGTTCATTCTGAGATAACCATAATTTTTCTTCAAATGGTATCAAAGCCTTGTTCTAGGATTTGTTTTGTTCTTGGTGTTGTTGGTTCTAGGTATTCTTTCTGTGAAGATTTCTTAGTCTAGAAAGCTTGAGGAAATCTAAAGGAATTTGTTGGACATTAAGCCTTTGGTGAGTGGAAGTTGTTTGCCTTTTTTTAGTTTCAAGAGACAACACACTGCTTGAAGGATGGTGAAGATGGGGAAAATGGAGTTGTTCTTATTCAAATGATGTGACTTGAAGTTGGTAGTTGACAATGAATAATCCTGATGCATGGGGTGGATTTTTTGTGCTTTGTGGTTGTGCTACAACAAAGTTTTTCATATTGGGTGTCTGTGTGAGAGACCCCTTGGTGATATGGAGAAGCTTGGGTTTCTAAAATAACCATGGAGTAATGTGCTTATGCTGGGTGCTTTTTCCTAGTATTGGAAGGCATTTTTTTTATTACCTCAATTGCATGTAGGCTATGAAGTTGATCATTGGATGATGTGGGAGCTTTTGCACTAGCTTGTCTCCCTTAGATGCATGTACATGTTGGTGGTTGTGGAGTTGGCCTAATACACGCTTGGAGTTCCTGAACTAATTTTCTTCTTATGGATGTTTTGTACTTGCATGACTCAGATTCATGTTCCTTGGATCCGAGGGATTTATAGATTTTCCTAAAAATCTATGGTAATGCTCATTCATGATAATCTATTATTCTAGTTTAACTGTTATGGTGTTTTTGTTTCAATTTTTTTGAGTCTTCCAGATGTGAAGTGGGTGTGGATGTGCATAGGTGTTTTTCAAACATAGCAGTTTTGCAAATTTTACATGGTCAAGAAAAACTTGTGGTTTTGTGGAGCTTTAGGTAAGCTATTTTCTAGACCCTGGTTTTTGGGGTGTTACTAGATGAGATAGTTGTAGTTTTTCATGCATTCTTCATGAATAGTATGAGGAGGTGATATTATTTCTCTACATGGGAGTGTTGGTACATGATTTGTCACTCAACATTCTAGTGGTGATGCTTGTTGGATTCCTTGACTATGGTGCTTTGATTGTGGACATGTTTAGCGAATCTGATCTGTGTATGATTTGGTGCTTGAGTCATGTTGTCTACATGGTTATTCTCTTTGAGATCTTAATTTTGCAGCTTCCAGTGTGATAGTGGGTTTGCATGTTATATTGATTGGATCTATGGGTTGTGCAAAGTTGTGGGCTATCTTTACCTACATTTTTGCTATGGGACAACTCAGAAGTGGATTTTCTATATCCACGAGGTTGATTTAGTGTTGATGCAGACTTGTTAGCTGGCCTTGTCTATGGTCACTTGTGCATTGGTGTAGTTGTTCTGGGATGAGAGGATGAATGATTTTTTAGTACCTAGATAGTCGGTTATGGGGACCTATAGCATGTGTATCACAATGTCATGAATAGCTTGGGGTGATCCCACAATACTGGTTTACAATTTTTGGCCAAACTGGACATTGAACTGATTTTTTCTAACTAAATCTTCACTTTTGGGCACCTATAGTGGCTAAACCGTGAGGAATTTGAAGATGATGCAAACTAGTGATTTGTGACATTTTGTCTGTAGATTTTAAATATGTTTTTTTCAAAAAATTTGGAATCAAATTACACTTCTTTTTCCATCTCATTCGGAAACTAGTTTTTTTCAATAAATACCATTTTAAGGAGTGATGCTCACCGTATACAACATAATTTTTTTTTTTAATTTAGATTTGTAACTACGATATCTATCACTTTCATTTGATTTCATAGTGTTTTATTGATTATTCTTTCCTTAATCAAGTTTTGAAGTCAAACCAATTATAATTCAGACATATGCAAACTATATACAACATACCTTTTTTTGTATGTATCAAAATTAATTTTTTTTGTTGGATCAAGGATTTCAATATCTAGTGCACTGATATTTTTCAATTTTTTTTTTGATAATCTTCTATTTTTCCACATTTGTAGAACAAAGAGCTTGATTTTTGGTGAAAAACCTACATTCACAAGAAATAAAAAATAAATATAATAATAAAATTAAATTTATTTAAAATTATACTTTTTGGGAAGCTTATAATAAGGACTACATACTTACAAAAATAAATTTTAAATGAATCCATTTGATCCCCCAAAAGGTAAATCAAAAGTGGTTTTTTATCAACATTTTGATAGGTGTAAAGGAGACTCTGTTATAAGTATGGTTTAAAACTAGTGGGGTTCTATCCAAGGGGGTTTGATCTAAGGTGGTTTGATCAAACCCTATTCAATTGGAATCCTTCAAATGCAAATTTTTAAGGCTTAAATCATTATATTTTCTAAAACTATGTGATTTGAAAAAAAAATAGAATCTCCTAGAAATTGTAAACCAACATTGTGGGATCACCCTTGGATACACACCCTTATATAAGCTTTTGACAGTGATGGTATTTTTTTCTTGGTTTGAAGATCTTGGTGCCACTTGGTATTATTGTTAGATGGACATGTTGATGTGTGGACTTGGAGGATTTTTAGATTAGTAGATGTTTGGTCATGATGCTTGAAGAGCTCAGTTGTCATAGTTCAATGGGAGCTTTAGCAGTGACTTGGTCATGATGCTTGGAGAACTCAGATATCACCGTTCAGTGGAAGCTCTAGAAATGACTGTGGGTTCATCACTTAGTGATAGATGATCTTCTTTAGTGTTGTAGATGTTACTAGGAGGAGCTCTTAGATACTATTATGGCAAAAGGATTCTTTCATATTTGCATGGACACTATTTGAAGATGTGTAACATCTCAGAGCCATGAATGGCTCTTGTGGTCTTTGGGTTGAGGTGTTGGTTGTGCTTAATAGGGAGAATGAGGTGAGGCTGTATTTCTCATGAGGTGAGAGATTTTTTTTGAGATGGTTACTCTTGATGAGTTTTTTAGTAGAAAGTCCGAGGAGCCCACAACTTGGTTGGAAATGAGTTCAACAGAGACCTATGAGGAGATTTCTCTTGGAGAAGTATTCTTATTCCCCACTCTTGGTCTACTTGGCAGTTTATTTTTTGAGAGGTATTTTCCCATTATAACTTTCAGATGTGTTTATGTTTTGTGCTTGAATTCTTATAGGATTGAGTTGATTCATGGTGATTGATTATGGAGACTCACTTGAGGATGGTTTAGCATGAGTGTATATACTTCATCTTTCATAGATATGGATCTTGAGCCGTGTAGTTAGTTCTCGAGGATTCATTTGAGGGATGTTTGGAATAGTTATCTCCTTGTGCATTTGAGTTTATGATATCATTAATTGATGATGATTGTTAGGAGATTGTTAATGGGCTGATTTACTAAGATGGGAAATGGAGTAGTTTTGATCTTCTTTGAGAAGCTTACATCCATATAGATACATGTTGTATATGTTATGCTTGAACTCTTGAGGTTGTATGGGGTTGCATGTTGTTATGGATTTTATATTGGGGTTGTGAAGAATATATTACTTGACAAAGTTGATATTCAGATGTGTATGTAGAAGTGAATGTTACATGTTTATGATTTCCATAATTTCTTCTTTTGTTTGGTTCTTCTTCCTATATATTCGGATTCATATGATTTTAAATGTGAGATTTCTATGTGGAGCTATGGTGATCACCAGTTTTTGGTCATGTGTTGTTACTTGGGCAATGACATGGAGGTTCTTGTATCTCTCTTATTTGCCTAATATGGAGAACATGGGAGAGCAGTGGAAGATTATTGAGAGAGATGTTACTTGTAGTAGTTGGTTGCAAGATTTGCAAATAATTGTGGATGGTCCTTGGTACTACGTGGCTAATTTTTTTTGAGGTGTTGGTAGGAGGATGTTATGGTTTACAAGGTTTCTCTCTTCATGGTTCCTTCTTGGATGTTCTTGTTTTGGGAGGATGGTGGAAACATGTTGTGAGAGATTAAGCAACTATTTGGGTTCATGTGTGGATCATTATTGCTGTTCTTGGTACTTCATGCTTTGATTTACTTATCACACCTTCATATTGTGTTGATTGGTAGGCTTGATATGCTTTGGCATTACCCATGCAATGGGAGTTGCTAGATGTGTTTGGTCTTCTTCGACTATTAGGCACATGTAGCTTGATGGGTTGACTATGTAGGAGGCATGAGTTTTCTGATTTGGATACCTTCGAGGTATGGGTGATTGGATGGATTAGTACTTGTTGTGTGTGCTATTTTTAGTTGTGTGGGTTTAATTAGTTGGATGCAAGTAACCATTTTTTTGGTTGTTGTTCTAGCTGATGGGCTATCTTATTTTTTGGAGGATGACTTCATGGTTCTGTTTAGGTTGAATCTTTGAAGTTGATGTTGATGAGGTTGATTCTTCTATATAGCTTGTGAGCATAATGGAGTAGTGGCAGTATTATGTAGCCTTTGCTATATGTTGGATTTTATGCTTGTGTTCTTTGGACTAGTGCATATACAATGTGGCTCATTCCTTTCCTTGGAGGATGGTAGGAATTATTGCCTGAGATAGTGGACATCTTGGATGTTGTTGTAGGTGTCTTGGCTAGAGCACAAAAGTGTTGTTCAAGATTCTTATGATTGCATGAATGGTTATGGCATAGTGACTTTGAGAATTGGAATGGGGTTTAGTGAGTTCTTCACCAAGTGGGAGAATGTTGAGAATGTGTGTCTCAAACTCACTACTAGAACCCTATCTTAGTTACCATCAAACCCAAACTTCTGAGAGTTTTGAATTTTGATCTTTACCGTTGTACCTTTGGGTGCAGCTAAGAGGAGTGTGGGCTAGTGGTGTTACCCGCCATCTCGTGGAGGTCTTCATTGACTTGTGTGGTAGTGCGGCCTAACCTACAACCCCATGATAGTGGTTGGAGAGGCTGCTAGTAGTGCGATTCACATTGCCACCTCGCAATAGTCTATATGTTAGCTTGTGGTAGTGCGGTGAAGGGTTGGTTGCCCATCATCCCACGATTGTGATATGAGAGTCTCAGTGGTATGGTAGTGACCAGTACCCCATAGTGGTTAGATGGTGAAGCCCACTGTGCAATGGTGTCTTACGGTGTTGCGGTGGTCAGTTGTAATGGAATATGAAAATTGCAGTCTCATGGAAAGACAAAAAAGGTTGTGTTGTATGGCGGTTAAGATTGGGAATGGAAAAAACGTCTATAGACTGATAGCAATAGACATGCATGTAAGGTGATAACACTTGGATTGGTGTTATGAGTATATTTCACATTGTTGTTGTGAATCAACATGATCATTAGCTAGGCATTTTCAAACATGAGTCTATTGGTGACTGTTGGTCGGTTTGGAAGTTGAAACGAAAATTTATAGTAACACTTGAGAAGTATATATGTAATGTTGTAGTACAGAGGAAAAGGGGGGATAGAGTGATTGTAATGTTATGCTTTCAAATATTCTCTAGATGGAACAAGATGTAATCTCTTGTAAAGTCTTAGAGCCTATAATTGTATCTATAACTATATTTTGTTGTTGAATAATACAATGGTGATCTGGGATTTTGGAGTGTGGGGTTTTTAACTTGAAAGGGTTTTCCCCATGTATATCTTGGTGTTCATGTGTTTCATTTCTATCTATTATGTTTAATGATTCTGTTTGATGAATCTATTTAATGCATGTTACTGAAACTAGTTAAAGTTACATAAACTTTCCTCTAAGGGTTAATGCGGGAAATGTGACTCAAATTTACTAGCTTGATCGTCTTCTTGGAGCAGTTGTGTTTTCCTCCTTCATTGGCCTGAGTTAAGTCATTGGTTTTCAAGTTTTTCTAATTGAAGTCATGGGGTTCTAAAGTTTCATAACCTCCTGACTTAGCGATTGTGAAGTGAAGGTGATTATCGGCATGTTGCGGCTTTTGAGAACTTTTCAACCTCTGCCTTGAGGTTTGGAAGTTCAGGTTTTGAGTGATAGGGTGATCCCTTTGTTGTTGGTGTATTGCGGCTTTTGAAAACTTTGCAACCTCTGCCTTGAGGTTCAAAAGTTCGAGTTTTGGGCGATAGAGCGACCCCTTTGTTATCGGTAGGTCGCGCGCGGGTTTTAGAAAATTCCTAACCTCCGATGGAGGTTGTGAAGTTTGGGTTTCTCCTGACTTGGTGACATCATTATGTGCATGTCATAGGTTTTAATAAATTCCTAACCTTTGATGAAGGTTCTAAAGTTCGATTTTCTCCCGACTTGGCAACCTCCTTATCGATATGTCATGGGTTTTAAGAAATTCATAACCTCTGATGTTGAGGTTGTGAATTTTGGTTTTTTAGCGACATAGCGACATAACCATTCGATGGTGAGACGGGTCTGTGTGGATGGTGACATCAACCGTACGGAAGCGACTTGGATGCTGATGGATGTGGGGACCACTTGGAGTGTTGGGAGTTAGATATTTAGTCTTTTTTGGGAGACTTGTTGAGAATATTATAGATTCCCTTTTGATGCTCCAGAATTGCACAAGTGGTGTACATGTGTCTTGGTGGACCCCTCACCATGGAAAGAGGTATATAAAGGAGAGTTTGACGGATGTGGGACCCAATAGGATGGTGGATCATGTCGAAGGATGACAGGTGGTGATGACATGGAGGATAGATGGCATGTGGGACCATGCGTTCGGTGAACTTGGTGAGATGGTAATAAATGTATCTTTGACTGGGTGGCATGGTGTTAGGTGGATAACCCTAAGTTCAATGCTGGAGATTTGTCCAATTGCTTATCCGATGACCAAAAATGCTAGATGATGGTGTGTGGCTCAAGGTGTAACCCTAAAGGGGTGCTATAGTTGAACAGTCAGAGAGAGAGAAACATCTCTCTTGGTGCAAATCCATGCAAGAAGAGAGTGACAGTTACCTGGTGTTGGCTAAGAGGCTACGTGGTGGGATGGCCAAAAGGCTGGATAACTGAGAGAGCATGATAGTTACCAGGTTGGGTGATGAAGGCTGAGAGGCTGGGTTGCTGTGAGCCGAGAGATGGATCTCGCAGAAGGTGAAGGCTGAGTGACTGTGTGATAGAGAGGCTGAGAGGCTAGTGGTCAAGCCGTGAGGCTATGTAGCCGAACGAAATGTCTCTTGCTGAGAGAGGTGGTTGCGATGGGTTATGCTATCGAATATTCCCTAGAATGGAACAAGATGTAAACTCTTTTAAAGGTTGTGAGTCTGATATTGTATTATAACTGTATTCTTGTTGCTGAATAATACAATGGCGATCTGGGCTTTTGGAGTGTGGGGTTTTTTACTTGAAAAGGTTTTCCCCATGTATATCTATGTGTTCATGTCTTTTGTTTCATCTTTCATGGTTGTTGGTTCTGTTTGCGGAATCTATTAATGGTGTTTTTGAAACTGGTTAAGCATTAACTTATCTCTAAGGATTAATGTGGGAAATGAACTATGCTGATTTCCACTTTATGGCATAGTAGTATGTGTCTTTGAGGTGATTTGAAGAAATTAAAATTACTGAAGGAACTACTAATCTCAGATGTTTCTTTCTGAGATGACCCCATATTTTCCCCAACAAGTGGTATCAGAGCCTTCTTTTGGGTTTTGTTCCTTCCTAGAGATGCTGGTTCTGGGTATTCCTTCTATGAAGATTTCTTAGTCTGTCAAGCTTGAGGAAATATGGGGGAATCAGCTGATGTATTGATCCTTTGATGAGTAGAAGTTCTTTCTTTTCTATTTATGTTTTTGAAACAACACACAACATGGAAGATGGAGAAGATGGAGAAACTTGAGTTGGTCATATTGAAATAATGTGACCTGAAGCTTGTGAATTGGTAGTGGTATAACCCTCATGCATGAGGTGGAATATTATTGTCTCTATGGTTGTGTTGCAGAAAGCTTTCATATTGGGTGTCTATGTGAGAGGCTCCTTGACTGTATGGAGAAGTTTGGGTTGTTGTTCAACCATGGAGAAGTGTGCTTATGCTGGGTATTTTTCCTGGTATTGGAAGGCATAGTCTTATGTTACCCCGATTGCATGAAGGCTATGGAGTTGATCATTGGATGATTGGGAAGTTTCTGAAATAGCCTATCTCTCTTGAATGCATGTGCATGTTGGGGGTTTTGGAGTTGTCTTGAAATGGGCCTGGAGTTCTTGAACTGTTGTTTCCTTTTAAGGATGGTTTGTACTTGCATGAATCTATGGTTTTGCAGGTTTTACACAGTCAAGAAAACTTGTGGTAATATGGAGCTGCTGTAAAGCTATTTTCTAGAACCTGGCTTTTGGGGTGTAACTGGATGAGATAGTTGTAGTTCATCATGGTTTGAAGAGGTGTGATGTCTTCTCTACATGGGAGTGTTGGTATGTGATTTTTCACTCAAAATTCATATGGTGTTGCTTGCTGGGTTCCTAGACTATGGTTCTCATTGTGGACATGATTGGCGAATCACATATGAGCTTGATCTGGTGTTTGAGTCATGTTGTCTACATGGTTATTCTCTTTGAGATCTATTTATGTGTTGGTGCAAACTTGTTAGCTGGCCTTATCTATGGTCACTTATGCATTAGTGTGCTTGCTTTGAGATGAGAGGATGAATGGTGTTGAGTACCTGAATAGTCATTTATGGGGACCTATAGCATGCATATCACGATGTCATGGATAGCTTGGATACACCACTCTGTGTAATATTTTGATGGTGATGGTTTTGTCTGCTTGGTTTGGAGATATTGGTGCCACTTGGTATTGTTGTCTGATGGACATGTTGCTAGGTGGACCTAAAGAATTTTCAGATTAGCATATGCTTGGTCATGATGCTTGGAGAGCTCGGGTGTCACTATTCAGTGGGAGCTTTTAGCAATGACTGTGGATTCATCACTTAGTGGTGAATGATCTTCTTTAGTGTTGCAGATGCTACTAGGAGGGACTCTTAGATCCTGTTGCTGCAGAAGGGTTCTTTCACATTTGCATAAACACTATTTGAGGATGTGTAACACCTTAAAACCATGGAGGACGTTTGGAGTATTTGGCTGAGGTGTTGGTGGTTCTTGACAGGTGATGTTGGTTTAGAGTTTGTCATGTTTCATGTCATGGTATACTCTTGATTGCACATTAGAGTTTTGGCATGATGCATTGCTCTTGAGACCATGGTATGTTCACCTGGAGCATGAGATCTCCTAAGGGGGATGTGTAGATCATGGATTTTGAGAAATTCATAAACTCTAATGTTGAGGTTGTGAATTTTGGTTTTTTAGCAACATAGCGACATAACCATTGGATGCTGACGGATGTGGGGACCACTTGGAGTGTTGGGAGTTAGGTATTTAAGTCTTTTTCGAGAGAATTCTTGAGAATATTATAGAGTCCCTTTTGATACTCCAGAATTGCAAGCAGTGTACATGTGTCTTGGTGGACCCCTCACCATGGCAAGCATTATATGAAGGAGATTTCGACAGATGTGGGACTCGATAGAATGGTGGATCATGTTGAAGGCTGACAGGTGGTGATGACATGGAGGATAGATGGAATGTGAGCCCATGTGCTTAGTGAACTTGGTGAGATGGTAATAAATGTCTCTTTGACTGGGCGACATGGTGTTAGGTCGATAACCCTAAGTTTGACTCTGGATATTTGTCCAATTTCTTATCCAACGGCTAGAAATTCTAGATGATGGCGTGTGGCTTGAGGTGTAACCCTAAATGGGTGCTATAGTTGAACAGTTGGAGAGAGAGAAACATCTCTCTTGGTGTAGAGCCATGCCGGCTGAGAGGCTGGGCGATGGGTTGGCTAAAAGGTTGGATAGCTGAGAGAGCACAATGATTACCAGGTTGGGTGATGAAGATTGAGAGGCAGGGTTTCCATGAGCCAAGAGATGGATGTCGCAGAAGGTGAAGGCCAAGCGGTTGTGTGACAGAGAGGCCGAGAGGTCGATGGTCAAGCCATGAGACTATGTAGCCAAATGAGATGTCTCTTGCTGAGAGAGGTGGTCATTATGGTTATGTTGTTGAATATTCTCTAGAATGGAACAATATGTAAACAACTGTAAAGGCCATGAGTCTGATATTTTATTGTAACTATATTCTTGTTGCTGAATAATATAATGGCGATCTGGGCTTTTGGAGTGTGGGGGTTTTTACTCAAAAGGGTTTTCCCCTCGTATATCTGCGTGTTCATGTCTTCTACTTCATCTTTCATGGTTGTTGGTTTTGTTTGCTAAATCTGTTAATGGTGTTGTTGAAATTGGTTACGCATTAACTTCTCTCTAAGGATTAATGTGGGAAATGAACTATGCCTGTTTCCACTTTATGGCATAGTAGTACATGTCTTTGAGGTGATTTGAAGAAATTAAAATTATTGAAGGAACTATTGATCTCATATGTTTCTTTCTGAGATAACCACATATTTTCCCCAACAAAATGAAGTACTTTTGATTCCACTTTATATGTACTTTTAAGGCTATCAAATGTAATAGATGTTACCTAAGGCACCTAATGTTCTCAGATTTTCGTTCTAAGATGAACAATAATTTCCTTTCAATACAATACTATAAAAAGTATTGAAAAACAATCTAATTCAACTTCCTTTTATTCAACCTCTTTCAACTAATTAGCCTCTTACTGCTTCGTATGACCAAAAGGATTTTTTTCAATTTCATCGAGTCCCTAGACACAATAATGAGATATGTATGTGTCTTCAATACTTAGTACAAGAGCACATTGAATCGAGGTTTATTTAACTTCTCGATGGACCATACAAGTCAAATAAGTTTGTTACGAAGTTAAACTAAAAATTACAAATTTTTACCAATTCTTTTCCCACATTTTTTTCTAATTACATATGACTTGATCCTTCTCCTTCTACTCCTAATCCTCCTACTCTATTTAGCAATATGGTGAGTGTGGTGGATTCTCACTCCCAATCATCTTGGGCATACAAAATTACTAGGCCCACCATATATTTTTCTTATAATGATACACTCATTAGTATAGAGGATGGTCCTCTATATATACCTACTTAGTTCAATGAGAAAATTTTAAATGGAGTTCTCGTTGACCTTGCTAGCAAGGTTAATGTTATAACAAATGAAATTATCTTTCTCAATCAATTTCACTAAGACAAATATGATGTTTCACAAGTCTACATAAAAACAAATGATAACTTGTCTCTTCCTACCATGAGATCTATTACATTTTCAGTCCAACATTGACCCAAGTGTATGGAAACCATGTTTTTTTCACCTTTGAATCCAATTTTTTGTGTGAAGTTAGGAATTCCATGATTAACTTACATAGAATCACTCACTTCAATGGTTCATAAATTCTTAAATTTTCCACATGAGGGCATGGTGCACACTATCCAACACATTGGATACAAACCACTAGTATTTTATGGAGGCTTCTCTCTAAATCATTTTTGGACTTCACCTTTAAGACCCTTGGAAAATTATGGAAATATATTATTCAAAACATGCTCAAAGTTCAAAGTGACTCATTTAGGTCATCTTATTTAGCACTTTCTTCCTCTTTCCTTGTGGTCACTTCCCCTTCAGTCACCAAACCACCAATACATCCTTCTATCCCTATGCCTACCCCTCAGATGGCTAAGGAAAAATTTATGAGGGCTACATCACCCAAACTCCACACAAAACACAATAAAAAATAACAACATAGAAAAGGCAAGATAGAAAGCAACCAATTTTCAATTATTTTCCAAAAATGAAATTATAGATTTAGAAATTACAGGACTACAGCCTCATGGGCTTGATTCATTACATCCAAATTAACTCTAGAAAACAAAATATATTATTTAGAGCCACAATCTACACTAATGGAGCCACCTGATACAACCTCCACTTAACCCTTTTATTTTACCCAATAACCACCCTAGAATATTCTAGAAAGTGTAACTTTCCCTTTTGTTTGGGCACCAAAAGTCTTGCCATTTGATTTCTTGTCTAGGAAGATATTTTAATGAAATTCACTTTTTAGTGGGGTAGCTTCTCAAGGCCATAACTTTTGACTCGGGTTTCTGATTTTCTATTATAATATATCATTGGAAAGTTGTTGAAGAGATCTACAACATTGAAATGTTCAAGATCATTTCATCCATTTTTAAAGATTTTTTTAGGGCTTCTAAGGTTTTCGAATTTGAAGTTGAAGCTACATTGGAGAAGTTTCTTGGGATGAAAAATTTAATATTTTCCAAATGGTATATGGTATTGAGATGCTTCTTCTGCCACTAGAAATATTTTTCCATTCTGCTCTTTGGGGTAAATTTTTAGGTCCATACGAACCCGCTTAGGATGACTTACTAAAAATAGTCAGTGACCATTTTTTACCTTTTTTGACTTTTGACTATCTTACACCCCTTAAGTGCCATCATGGGACTCAAAAAAACTAAAGAAAATAAGAAAAACCCATTTTTTGGGTGATACGAGATTGCCCCTACACCACTACATGCTCTTACATCAGACACCCAGGGTAATTTAAAAAGTGACCCTATCACTTCTCACAAGTTAAAGGGAAACCAAGATGGTTAACCTCAACCTCAAACAACCATAATGAATCTTCAATAGTCCTTCCTCTCCATTTCACAAAGTACTCTACATATTGCCCGTTTCTTGTGCTTTTACCCACACAACTATCCAAAATTTCTTCTATCTCCTCCTCTGAAGTAGGTGCTGGAATATTCTATAGTGCTTATATTATTTCTTCATCAATTCCTTCTTCATGATATTCTGTTAAATCTAAAATGTTAAACATAAGTGAAATATGAATTTCATCAGGCAACCCTACCTCATATGCATTTCTTGAATCATGCTTCTTCAAGATCTTGCATGGTCCAAACCTCTTCATATTTAACATGTTGTATGTACCAACTGGAAGCCTCTCCTTCCACAAATGAACCATGACTTCATCTCCTATCTAGAACTCCTTATACCTAATTTTTTGGTCTTTCTTAGCCTTATACTATGATTTCATCTTATTGATATGTTTCTTCACCTCTTCATGCAAATTCTTTAGGTGCTCAACAAAATCTTCAGCCTCAACACTACTCTTCTCCCCCTTAGCCATCTTTCCTAGTTTAGAAGAAGTTCTTGGACTACTCCCATACACAATCTGGAATGGTGATTTATCGATGCTCCTGTTTATAGAATTGTTATAAGAAAATTCTGCCTATGGTAAAATCAAATACAATCCCTTGGGTTTGTCTCCTACTAAGCATATTAGCAAGTTACCCAAAATCCTATTCACCACCTCTATTTGTCCATCTATATGCAGATGGTGTGTAGAAATGAGCTTCAAATATGTCTTCAAATTATTCCATAGTGTCCAAAAATAACCAAAAAATTTGGTATCTCTATCAGAAACTATACTCTTTGGTAGACCATGTAGTCTCACCACCTCTCTAAAAAATAATGTCACAACATGAGCAAAATCACTGGTCTTATGACATTGAATGAAGCGTGCCATCTTCAAAAATCTATCCACCACCACAAATATGGAATCATTCCCTCTATGTGTCCTCACCAATCTAAGAACAAAATCCATACTAATGTCCTCCCATGGCCTCTCAAGTATAGGTAATGGTTGATACAATCCAGTATTCTAGCTTGATCCTTTTGCCATTTGACATACTCTACAACTTTGCACAAACTTCTTCACATCCTATTGTAATTGTGGCTAGTAGTAACACTCACAAACAACAACAATGGTCTTATCTTAACCAAAGTGTCCAGCTAATCCTCCACCGTATTTCTCCTTGATCAGGTTCTCTCTCATGGAACTCCTTGGAAAGCACAACTTGTTCCCTCGAAACAACATACCATATTGGATGGTAAAATACAACCATCTCGTCCTATCTAAAGTGATAGGATCCTTGCAAGATCTCCAAGCCTCTAATTTTTTTTGGATCCTCAGGATATAAGCTCTTGAGTTCATTGAACCCAAAAACTTCAATCTGCATTTTTGTTAAAAAAATTTACCTCCTACTTAAGGAATCTATAACTCTATTAGATCTTCCACTCCTATGCTTAAAAAAAAATGTATAACTTTTCAAAATTTCAACCCATTTCAAATGTCTTTGATTCAACTTCCTTTGACTATTCAAATATTGTAAAGCTTGATGATCAGTAATAAAGAAAACTCTTTTGGAAAAAAATAGTGTCTCCATTTCTTCAAAGATTGAACAGTCACATAGAAGTCTTGATCATAAACATAATAATTCTTCTTTGTGGCATTCAATTTTTCACTAAAATAGGCAATAGGTTTACCTTCTCATCTCAAAAATAACTCCAATGAAATTACCACTAGCATCACAATCTACCTGAAATACCTTGTTGAAATATGGAAGTGCTAAAATAGGCTACTCTGTAACTTTCTTCTTCAACATATCAAATTTTTTTGCTGCTCCTATAGTCCACTTAAACTCCTTTCTATCTCCTCTCATTGTTTTAGTTAGAGGTGCACAAGCACTACTGAAACCTTTGATAAAATTTCTATAAAAACTTGCCAAACTGTGAAAAGATCTCACCTTTGTAGAATTCCTTGGTGTAGGCCATTCAATAATATCTTTCACCTTCTTTGGATCCATCTTAAGACCCTCTACTAAGATAAAAAATCCCAGGTACACCAACTCTCTCTTCACAAAATTGCACTTCTTCAAATTGATCAACAATTTGTCTTCTCCCAACTTCTCAATTTTTTTTCTAATATGCATCAAATGCTTCTCCAATATCTTGCTTAAAATTAAAATGTTGTCCAAATAAACAATGACAGATTTACCCAAAAACTCTTTCAATACCTCATTCATTAGCCGTATGAATGTGGTTGGTGCATTAGTTAGCCCAAAAGGCATGAATAACCGCTCGTACAAGCCCTCTTTGGTATTGAAGGCTATCTTCCATTCATCTTCTTCTCTAATCTGTATCTAGTTATAACCACTCTTTAGATCTATCTTCGTGAAGTACTCAACTCCACTCAAACAATCCATGATGTCATCCATCCTTGGTAAGGGTAATATGGACTTGATGGTGATCTTGTTGATGGCTCGGGAGTCTATACACATACTCCATTCTCCATCCTTCTTTGGTGCTAGTGTTTTAGGTACAACACATGGGCTTAAACTATCTCGAATCAATCCATTCCGCAACAACTCTTGCACTTTTCTGTTAAATTCTTAATTCTCTGCTAGAGTCATTGCATGGGCCATCTAATTTGGAAAATTAGCTCTAGGAAGCAGATCTATCTGATGGCTAATATTCCTTACTAGAGGAAAAACTTTAGGTACGTTATCAAAAACAATATCCTGAAACTCATTCAACAAATCTAAAACCTCTACTGGCACCTCATTAGTATCTTCTTTATCAACTCTAGGGATCAATGCAAAACACATATGCTCATGCTTCATACCTTCTAGGAACTTTCTTCCATGAAACAAACAAATTCTTAAATTACTATATATATTTTCTTCTACCTCTTGTATGGGCTTCAACTTATGACGAATGTCATCCTTTATCAAGGAATAGGTGTTAGCATGTCCATCATGCACAACTCACTAATCAAACTACCACAATCTACCTAACAACATGTGACAAGCATCCATAGGTATAATATCACACAAAACCTCATCCTTATAGTTACCAATCTTAAACTTTACCAAAAATTGCTCATTGACCAATGCCCTATGGTCCTTTTACAACCATGCTATCTAGTATGGTTTTGGATGCTTTGTCATCTCCAACTGCAATTTAGTGACTATTTCTTTTGAAACAAGATTATCAGTGCTACCTCCATTAATGATTTAACATTACAAAATTTACCTTCACACTTGTATCAAGTGTGAAACAAGTTATTTATTTGATCTAGTTCCTTCTCCCCAGTCATAAAGGATCTTTTGACAACAAGGGCCTCTCCTCTTTCAACATCTTTAAAATGTGAAGATTGAGCATCTTCATTGACATGGGCAGCTCAGGAATTACCTTTAGGTCTTCTATTTGTCCTCCCTTGATGCCGAGGACACTCATAGGATCCATTTCATTCTTCTCTACATTGAAAACAAGTTCCATGGAAGCATCCTCTTCCCTGGTCCTCGTATAGATCTTCCTCTTCCTCTTTGGTTTCCATTATTTTGATCACAAGGATGGTAGGTATTATCTCCTTTCTGGTTCTAGCTGCTACTAGATCCTTCACCCTTCTTTTGATCTTCATTTTGACCTCCACATGACCATCTACTAGTCTTTCCACCACGACCCCCACCTCTTTGCTTGCTTTCAAACCTTCTATTCAACTTTTCTTCTACCTTCAAAGCAAACTAATATGCATCTTTAATGGTAAACATTCTTACTAGACCCAACTCTTCTTGAATACTCAGCTTCAACCCATTTATGTAACAAGAAATTTTTTCCTTGTTGGCCTTAGAATGGCATGTTCTAATCAAGACACGATAGAATTCTTCTATATACTCCTTGACATATTTTCTCGCTTGTTTCAACCTTTGCATCTTCTTGAACAAATCTAGCTCATAGTCCACAAGAATGAATTATCTTTTTAATTTGTCCAACATCTGATCCCATCTAGTTATTTTCTCTTTTCCTCTTTGATTTCTTTCTAGTTGTGCCTCTTTCCACCAAATATTTACATGGCCCTTTAGCTTTGTCTTTGCAAATTTGACCCTCTCCGGATCTTCCACCTCCTCATACTCAAAGTAGTCCTCCATATCATTGATCCAATCAATCAACTGTTCTAGGTTAAGATTTCAAAAAAATGTAGAAACATCAATCTTTGGCCATTTTCAAATCTTGGAGATGGCCTTAAATAATCTGACTTGCTCTAGATCTATTGCATCTTGTTCTTCTTCAAAATTTTCCTCATTCTTAGTTTCATTTTCACTTTCATCTCCTCTTCTTGGCTCAAAACCTCGATGCAAATCCTCCTCAATACTTGAACTTGTCTCTATAGCCCACTCTAAAACCCTCTTCTGGTAAAAAAAATTTCTTCCACCACTACAGTTTCTTCACGAAGGCATTCCAATCACTTTTCTTAGAAATCCACAACCACAAGTCTTGGTGTAAACTACCTCATGTTCAGAAACTTGTTTACACACTCTAGAAGATGCACTTTGATACCACTTGTTGAGGGATACACTACCCAAACCCCACACAAAACACAATAACAAATAAAAAAATAAAAAAGGCAAGATAGAAAACAGCCCACTTTCAATTGTTTTTTGAAAATAAAATTATAGATTTTAGAAATTACAAGGCTACAACTTCATGGGATTGATTCATTGCATCCAAATCAACTCTGAAAAATAAAATCTATTATTTGGAGCCACAATCTACACTAATGGATCCACCTTCTACAACCTCCACTTAACCCTTTTATTTTACCCAATAACTGCCCTAGAATGTTCTATAAAGTGTAACTTTCCCTTTTGATTTGGCGCAAAAAGTCCTACCATTTGATTTCTTGCCTAGGAAGATATTTTAATGAAATCCACTTTTTAGTGGGGTAGCTTCTCATGGCCATAACTTTTGACTCAAGTGTTCAATTTACTATTATAATATATCATTGGAAAGCTCTCAAAGAGATCTACAACATCAAAACGATCTTTGATCATTTTGTTCATTTTTTGAGCTTTTTTGGGGCTTCAAAGGTTTTTAAATTTGAAGTTGAAGATACATTGGAGAAATTTCTTGAGATGAAAAATTTAATATCTTCTAGATGGTACAAGGCATTGAGATGATTCTTCTGCCACTAGAAATATTTTTTAGTTCTACTCCTTGGGGTAAATTTTTAGGTCCATACAAGCCCATTTAGGCCGACTTACTAAAAATATTAAGTAACCATTTTTCACCTTTTCTAACTTCTGACTGTCTTACACCCCTTAAATGCCATCATGACTCTCAAAATAGCTAAAGAAAATAAGATTTTTTTTTATAGGTGATGCAAGATTTCCCCTACACCACTAGATTCTCCTACATCAAAAAATATATCCATTGGGACAACCCCCCATTCCTCCTAAGGTTTTGTAGCTTCTAGTAGTGCCTTGTGTTCCTCCACTTGTCTATATGATAGAATTAGGAAAGACACTCATGCTAAAAATATCTTCTCTACAAGTCTTTTGTCCTCCTATTGCTCATGTTGTTTCTAGATCTACCCCTTCAATATGAAAGGAAAAGTAAATCGTAGGATAGGAACCATTCTATGTATCAATAGCACCCCATCCTCTAATGGTACCTCCTATTCCTCCACCCATCCAAGTACAATAGAAAGAGTAAAGGAACCCATGACACAGGTTCCACCACATGCACCTTAGAAACCTTTACCTTCACTTGCATAAACTCCTCCTCCTACTATAGATACAAGGATAGTACTAAAATTAGAGTAGAGTGATCTTATCTCTCCTAGAACTACATATAAGTTCCATCACCGATGAAACTAGCTTTTGTATGAAAACAAACACCAATAATGTGCATTGGCTCATGAGTAGGTTTCTATGGAGATACCCACCACCGATCATTCTACTCCCATGTGACAACCTCTATATATTGCTATGCTTCAATCTCATCCTTCTACATACCCTCCTCCATCTCCCCACACTACTCCTATAACACCTTCTATCCCTCATCATGATCTTGACAAGAATCACCATAAAAGGGTGCAAATTGTCTTGGCTCCTTCTATGGACTCATCTCTCATTCCTAAAATTCTAGATATTCATCCTTTCTCTATGCCACTAGATATTACTAAAAAAAATGTCATTTCTAGTGCCACACTTGTTTCACATGTCCCATTCTAGTGCACCTATCATGAACATTTTCTAGATAATATTCACCCCACCACTATAAATATTGATATCCCTTGCCCACCTCCCAAAAGGAAATTTGAGAATTATCCCACTCCACTGTATCATAAAAAATTTAAACCCACCTTCTCCACCACCTCCATCCATTATACATATGTCCTATTCATAGAAGAAGCCCCAAATTCTTATTCTTCTATCCCTGCTTGTATTCAAGAGATAGCATTGATAGTCCTCTCATTGAACTAATTCTAATCTTGATTCACCATCCTCCTTCCCCAAGGAGCACATATTTGAATCCTTTGTGGATATTTTGATGTTTTCCTTGATCCTCATAAGATCATTGAAAATTTCCTCACATGAAGTTTAGTAAGATATTGTGCTTGCATCTAATTCCTTAGCTAGTTCTATAGGTGAGACACCTAGTACTACCTTGAAGGCACTTCTTCTACAAGCTTGACCTCCCTCCCCTTATGATAAAGATTGGGAGACTAATGACTAGTTTGAGAAAGATCCTTAGAGTAGTACCTTTATATTTGTAGAGTTTAGATTTTAGATTTTTATTTTTCCATCCCTAAATATTCTTTCTTATGTTTGTCTTGATATCTCTTGGAGGACCCATGATACCCTTGTAGGTATATGGATACATGGCAAATGGAATTTCATAAAATGCCTCTATTTGTATCTATATTCTTTTATTTGTCATATAATACTTTTTCAATTTAGGGGATGATGCAAAGTGTTGAAGAATTTAGGAATATTCCATGTTGACACAATTTTTTTATTTGTTTTCAAGTGATTTTCTTCTCTTGTACTCATAGTTCCACTAGAATTAGGGAATGATGAATTTTCAACTTCTTCCTCTAATGACACACATGATTATCTATCATAAATTTATACTAACAACAAGTCTTTAGATCTATTAGTGTGTGTATGTTCAAGTGATGTATGTTTTATGTGATATCACTATTTTGTGTGTCATTCTATGGGCTCACAATGTTACATTCTTCTTGCTACAACATCTTTGTTGTTGTTTTATATGTTAAATATATTTTTATTTGTCTCTCTCTTTCCTTAAAATAACTTGTATTCCTTGTATAATGCATTATTTTAATGGATGGATCTCATTGCACACACTTCACTTTTCTAATATTTAGATAATTAATGAAATTTACACTCTTTACAATTTGGCAGCATATGATCCATCTAGAATAATACAACTTGCTAGCCTATGGGTTCTCATATGTCCCACCTCTCTTAATGGTTATCCTACAATGTAGCTTGTTGTAAACATGTCCAATCAAAAGAATTGTATGTACTATATCATAATATATATTTCTATCCATACCCCTCTAATAATATTTTTCATGTTTTTTTGCTCTTTTCCTTTTGCTGAGTGTTTATTTCTATATTTTGGTTGTGCTTGATTTTTTTATTCCTTTCCTTTGTGCATAGTATTTTTTTCAGTTAGTCCATATTTTAACTAATATATCTACTTGTAAAATTTTGTATAAAGTTTGCATCTTATGTAGGGTATTCTATTTGATTTTTAGGTCTTCCTCCTAGGGGCATATCCACCTAGTTTGAAGATCCCACATCTTCTATAGTATCCTTGGGTAAAATTTATAATTTCCGCATCTAATTTAACATGCATATTTAGTGTAGCTCATATGCTTGCTAATGTGGGGGGAAAATGTAAAGAAAAAAATTAAACACCCTTATAATTTCACACTTCATTGGGTCCTCACTTTATCCCTCTAATACATAACATTCTAATTACAAAAATTTTACACTTGAATCATAAATTGCAAGATTTTTTTTTGGTAATTCGGGATTTCTAAATCCAAATTTTCTAGGAAAAAAGTGCAATGCATGGATATCCCCATGAAATACTAGCATCCCATAAAAATCCATGGTTCTAGTTTCTATTAGAGAATTACCTTCCCACTAACAATTCAAGAATGCTGTTGCATGTAGTTGAACTGAGCAAAAGCATTTTGACAAGTGCCTCTTTTACAATAGGAAGTTGATTTTTCAGTCTCTATCTTAGAAGTTCTACAATTTTGAAGAAACACATATCATTTTAGCAACTAGTAAGCTATACTAATGCTATGCATGTGATTTTATTGAGAATTTTCAATCATCATCTTTGTGAAATTTTGAAGAATGATAAGATGAAGACAAAAAAATGCTTCTTGAGGGTTTGAAGTAAATTCTAGGTAATTTTGTTCCTATATTATTATTCCCTCTCTCTTCACTTTTATCATATCTTATTTTCATTTGTAAGATTTCAAGTGCTATCATAGTGTACTTGTTATTTTCTATATTATACTTGATCATGTTTTCATTTTGAAGCATTTCTATTTCTACATTTTAAATATTATCAAAATCTTGTCTACTATGGAGGTTAGAAGACCAAAATGATGGTTTGACTATAGTAAGCCCCTTAAAAAACCACCCAAAAACAATTTTTATTGTTTTTATCTCATTTGTAGATTTTCCATTAGAGAGGAAATGTCATTAGGTGATATATTTCCTAAATTCTCATCTTTATTTTTTACCACTTTCCTTTGGATATTTAAATACTTAGTTTGTCATAATTTTCATCGATTTTGAATATTGTTCATACTTTAAAATTTGTCTTCTCCATTTTGTACTTATATGCACCTTTCCTGGACTTGGTTATACTTTTCATCATGTGTCTAAACTAGACGATAGTGCAATGTGAGGACATATGTGTGATGTGTTGGTGTCTAAGGTAAGGACCTCCAAAAATAACTACAAGTTTATTGTGATCAAAATCTTCCATTTTCATTGGAATAAACTTATAACTTATCTTCTATAGAGATATTTTCACCAATCTATTGTAGCTGAAAATTTCATATTGTAAATTTATAATTTTATTTTTAGTTATAAATTATGTATAAAAAGGATTAACCAAAATAATTTTAATGTTATTAAGTCTATTGATTGATCCCAATGTAATAGGTAGAAATTACTCTCAATGTAACTTAATTTCCTTTTGTTAGAGTCACCTTTTCATTTATTACACTTGACCATTGGCAGGGGTGTTGAAGGTTGAGAAATATGCATTTAGGATGGAAAAGTTTGAAAGTATGATAACACAAGGAAAAGAGTAGAGGATGAATCATATAAATCATGAAAAATGGATAGGTTTTAAACTTTGATGGAAAATAAGGAAAAAGTAGATTTGGGTGGAATTTCATACTAGGAAGGGAAACTTTGAGAACTAAAATAAACATAAAAAATGGATCACTAAAATCCATAGGAAATGAGGAATAAACCTAATAATTACAAAATTATATTAGCTTCCATATGGAGATCCTTCCATCAATAAAGTACTCCTTCTAGTTCTATAATTTCTTAGCTTTCTTTCCCTTATATGCATGACTACATCAGGGACCAAAATAAACTTAACCTTTTCAACTAATAGAGATAACTCTTTTGATGGTACACTATGCTTTCCAAGTTAATTTTTTAAACAAGACACATGGAAAAAATTATAAGTATTAATTCCCTCTAAAAGCTTTAGCTCATAGGAAACTTCACCAGTCCTTCTCAAAATTATGCAAGGCCCATAGAAATAAGGCTTAAGTTTCTTTTATTTTCTTGTTTTTAAAGAAGATTGTTTGTATGGTTGAAGGATTACAAACACCATGTCTCCCACCTCAGATTTACTCTCTATTTTATGGTGGTCTACATTTTTTTTTTGAATTTTAACCAATTGGATATTATCCTTAACCCATTTTAGAATGTCTCAGATTTTTGGATCAAATCACTTGCTCTTGAGACCTTGTTATGAGATAAAAAGGGTTGATAAAACTTCAGTCTTAATACACATACAAAGTCATGGATGACATCATATTGACTGAAAAGTGATATATGGTGTTATAATAATAATCCCCTAGATGGAGCCATTTAATCTACAACATAGTTCCTCAAGTAAACTTCCACCCATTCTTTTACAATCTATATTTTCCCATTTTTTTGTGAGTGATAGTTCGTACATGGTGTGATCTTGGTTCATAACAACTATGTTATGTGGATTTTTACCCAATAGAAGAGAAAACTATGAAATAACCTGTTAGAATTAAAATGGAGATATAAAAATAAAGGATATTATGATCCTTTGGTTGAGAAAGAGATTAATAAAAAAAATGCATAACTCTTTTAAAAAGGGAGAAATAATTATATATTAAATAATAATTAAAGGCATCCTTTGTGAAAGAGTGTGATGGTTTAAAAACCACCCTTAAAAGGATATATAAATAATTCATGTGAAACTTAGAAAGGCATGAAGAGCATTAAGGATGGAGAACATTCAAGGAAGAAGAAAGAGGTTCAGTGAGCTATGGGCATTGGAGAAGGGGGAACATAGAGTGTGTCCAACTCGGGGTATAGATTATACCCGAGATTATCCTAGCTAGGGTTGTTATGCACGTTGAATAGTTATTATGAAACATGTTGTATACATGTTGACCAATTACTCTGGAGCATGTTGTATACATGTTGAGTAATTACTTTGGAGCATATTGTATACATGTTGAGTAATTAATCTAGAGAATGGTGTGCACTTGTGTTGAGCATTTTGCTATTGAACCAACACTTGTGTGGAGTGCAATAGTGCATTATGTTCTAAAAGGAACTATTTCCTCCTAGATTGTTCCATAGCAAGAGCCAATCCCACTTATATCTTCCTAGGGTGAGAATGGCCTTTCCAAGACCTATGATTTAAATAAGTACTAAACTCAATTCTAAGATGTTTTTAATTATAAATGAGATGGAGTTGATTTAACTGAATTATTTAATGATGTTATTCATTCTCTTTTATCATTATCTATATTGTTGAATTCCAATTATGTATTATTGATGATGTTTTTATGTGCTTAAATATTTAATTAGATAACATTGATTAATTAGCCTTTTTGTGCATATGTATCTCATTTATAGAAATGATTTGTAATATTTAAACTTAATTGATAACAATAATAAATCCATTGCTAGATATATATTGAAATTATAAAATTTTATACTTGGTGAACAATATGAAAATGGATGCTTATAACCTAGGCCATAAAACACCACTTTTCTCCTATTGTCATTCAAGGATGTCCTATGAATCCTAATTGGATTGACTATCAACCTCAAGGGTGATTCATTTCTCAACAAGGAAGACCTAGGAAGGGTTCTTTTAGGCTTTGAAGGGTTCACCACCAAGTGATATATTGGAAAAGACAACTTAACATTTAACTCACAAAACCTAGTAATGAAAGCTAAGTGAAGGATGCAAATGATGAAAATAAGCAAAAGGTTAGGGTATGTGTACTTGGGAAGTCTCGAGATGTAATGAGGATTCTGGAAATGAATTTTTTTTGTCAAAAAAGGATATGGAGGACTAAGATGCCCTTATTGTTGTCTTAGTCTCGTTGTCAATTTTTAGGGTAGATACAAAATCTTCGGATGTCGAAATTGGATCAGAAATAATTTCTAAAAAATAACCTCGGGAGGACTAAGATGCCCTAGATGGTGACATAGTCCCATTTTGAATTTTTTAAATCTCCAAATGTGGTCCTAAGGTCCAATTTTTTCAATTCCTTCTTCTCAAATCTAAGGTCTCGAATCTTCTGGATCTAGCTTGTCGGTGATTTTCCATGAAGATGAAAACCTTGAAATGTAACTTTTAACTCCAAATGATCTTCAAGTCTTCAACCTAAATCTGTAATAAAAAACACATAAGAGAAGAAAAAATGTTGATTGCTAGTATATGGGGCTTTGCCTTGGTGAAACCCCTTGTTGGTAATTAAACCTTGAAATAAAATAAAATGGAGGGAAATGATGAATGAACAACATGTAATGTTACAACTCACCAAACCCTTGCTAAGAAATATGCAAACTTATGTGAAATGGCTAGCTTGGATATAGATCTTGAATCCAATGAATTCTTGATAGATCTTGACTTGAACTTCTTGTATCAAAACCCTACATCACAAATGTTAGCTCAAAAACATACATGATGCAAGAATCTCCTTGATATGATGCTTGAATCTTGATGATGGATCAAAATGTTTGATGAATTGCTCTTGAATGCTCTTGTGAACTCAATTATGCTATTAGGAATTATCTCACAAAAGACTTGGATTCTTGGAAGTGAAAAATGAGTGAAAGAAACTTGTATTTATACTTATCCATGCTTAATATCCCAAAATTACACCAAAACAAGCCGACATATGAGTTCATTAAATAAAGGAGGCTAAATCTTGCCAGAATTTGAAATTAAATCCTAAAAAAAGCTTAAGGGAAACTAAAATGCCCTAGGTGACATCTTAGTCCCAAGGCTAAAAAATTGGGGCATAGACTCCAAAAGGGGCCCATTTAAGGTGCCTTTGAAAGTAGGGTCGCAAGACCTTTGGAGGACAAAGACACCCTAGGTGGCATCTTAGTCTCGACCCAAAAATTAGGGAAACTCAGACTTAATCATTAAATTATCATTTATTCATTGATGTTTGTCGGGATAATCCATAAAACGATGTAATTCATAAAGCTTGTGGATGGAAAATAGGACCAATTAAGACATAAATAAAGATAAATAAAACAAGGCGGGCCCAAAAAAGTGTGAAAATTCAAGGGTATGCATTGTCCTACACTACATTTAGCCCCCACTTTAGTGAGAGGATGAACTTGCTTCAAACTCACACTAAAGTAGCCAACCAGACAATCAAGAGGGGCTTAAATGTATGAATGTTGGTAAGATAGGATGACAATGACCAAGAGGGTGGTCAATCCCCCAAGATCAAGATCCTATGAAAAACTAACATAAGCACAAAGGAACACACTTGTAGATGATAAATGAAGCCATAACCAGATCGTAAACATACACCATCAAAGATAGGAAAAACAAAAACAAAAAAGGAAAAATGCAAAGGATCAAGCTTCGACTGATTGTCCAAAGTGCTATGGATCGGGTCTAGGCTATTTGTCCAAAAAGGTTTACAAATGGAACACGATGTCCACTATGCAAAGAAAACGCATGCTTACAAGGGCTAGTGAAGCTAGTTATTCACTAGGTGAGCCCCACTAGGTCCATATAAAAGTCATACCCCCATGACTATGATAAAGACAAAAAGAAAATGCATATTGCTCACAAGGGCTAGTGAAGCTAGCTGTCCACTAGATGAGCCCCAAGGAAACATATCAAAGCCATACCTCCATGAATTTAATAAGGTACAAAAATGAAACACAACAAGAGAGAGGGATTCTCAAAGGGAATTTTCTTAGTTCATGCAAGATCTCTTCTTAGGAAACATTATGCCTAATGTATCCAAGAGATGACAAGTCAAAGAAATATCATTCTCTCAGAGGAAATCAAACCCAATGGAACTACCAAGAAAGGAACACATCATAGGAAGAAAGAAAATCACACAATGAAACATGAGTGTCGATGTATGCCCCCACTTTAAAGTGGTTGCTAACATCATTGCTCTGAGCAATTGCTTTAAAGTAGAAGAAGAAATGAGAGCCTACTCAGAAATCCCTATGGCAAGTCATATGTTTCCAATAAGCTATGTCATGAGGAGGGAAGGGGTTTCCTTCAAAATGCATAACTCAATATGTAACATACGAGCCAACTTAAGGTATGCTATCCACATCTCAAGCTTGCTATTATATATACATGAAAGGTGGCCAGCTAGCCAAAAGAGAAAATGAGAAATGAAATATGAGGAAAAGGCTACCTAACCCCTTTCCCCAACTTAGTGTAGGAAAAGGGTGAGCTGAAATGATTGACGAGAAACATGCTCATGTAAAAATAACATCAATTAGAGAAATTAGGTGCTTCAACACAAGGGAGAGCACCACACTCCTTAAGATGTTGAATTTTATCACTTAAAGGCTTACATTCATTAGTAGAATGACCATGAACTCTATGATATGCACAAAATGAATTCTTGTAGTAAATTTTTTGTCATGTTCTTGGGGGGAGAGATATCAAACGATCTTGGAGGAGTATCAACAAGATACTCTCTTCATCAAAAGTAGAAAATGGTTCTTTATTTTGCAACAAAGATATCTCTTGCTTAATATTAGATGTCATACCTACACAAGACTTTTTAGATTGCGAGATTTTGTTCTCTCCTTTATAGGAGGGCATAAAATCTAACGAATTCAAATTATTAGTGTTTTGTGAGATGACATTGATGTTAAGTGAGGATTTCTTCATTTCTTGTAAATGATAACAATCAAGACCACTAGTGTCTATCAATTCAAGATACATTATTGTTGAAGTTGGCTTAGAGGAATCTTTTGTAAGAGTGTTGATATTGAGTGAATTTTTGTTTGATGGTTTTATTTCTATCAGAGGACAATAACCAAGACCATGATTTTTTTCTTGCATGTTACACTCTATAGGGACACCGATACCTTGTTCTCTAGCACCACATCCTTTTCCACTATATCCAAGTTGTTTCATAAGCTCATAACCATTTCCATAAATATTTTTCATTTCTTTTGGAGTTGGTGGTTGTTGATAGTCTATCTCGTCGAAGTTTGTTGTGTAATAATTACCTTTTTCTTCTAAAGTGGTTGAGGCAGATGCTTTCATAATGGTCTTTCAAATTTTGTGTTGACATTACCGCATTTTCTTTTCCTGTGCTAGAGTCTTTATTTATGATCTTGTATTCTCCCATGAATGTTGGTTCAAAATTAAATGATCCCAAATCATCTAGTGATATCATTGTGAAGGGTTTAGGAAATTTATATTTTTGTTGTTCATGCATGGGTTCTACTCATGTAGTTGGTGTCAATGTTTTTGAAGAATTCACCTTGTTTTTCTCTAGTTTTAAAACACTGTAAGGCTCATTATCAACATCCAATGTGTACACTTTTTTGTTGTAGACATAATTAATTTTATAATGAAGGGTAGAAGGCACTCCATTCATTGCATGAATCCACAGTCTACCTAAAAAGAAGCTATATGAAAGATCATGAGGTATAACATGGATCAATGTTTCTAATGTGGCCTTTCGAGCTATAATAGATAGTGATTACACCAAGTGGTTGTTTTCACATGTTATCAAAGTCAATAATAGATAAAGTGGAGGGTGTTGCAAGTATGAATGTGTTTGGTGGTGTTGTCATTAATGTTGTCATTGATGTCAACATAGTTCAAAGTTATTACAGGTGGTACATGTATAGTTGAGATACTGTAGAAGTTTTGAGAGTACATGGAGCTATATTTATGGTGTTGTAAATGTGTTGATGTCAAGTTCTTTTGAGAAAGTTAATAAATAATGAAGACAATGTTGTGTATGTGTTTTGAGTGTGCTCCGGTAATGTGCTCTGCATTTATTCTGTGTTGATCCTATGCCTGTGCAGATCTATAGTATTGTTTATGGGCTTCAATGGATAATATATCCTGAATTTTAACTTCTAGACTGATGGAGAGTGAAATATGTGTTCATTGGTATGTGAACCAATTTGGCAGAACTGTTTGTCCATGGATTGGGAGAGATGTGTCAGCTCCATAGTCTTCTGGTGGTTTGTCTTAGATCTTGCAGATCTAGAAGAAGGTTAATATTGATGTTCTCTATGTTCTATCAAATGTGCTTGTGGTTTGGTGCTTCGGAAGGCTTGTTCTAGAGCTACTATGTGTGTTTTCATGGTCCGATTGGACTGTTGAAGAGTGTTCTATGTATAAAGATTTGATTTAGTTGCTGTAGATGTATCTGAAGGTTTCTAAGAGGTGTTCTGGTGTCTGGTGAAGTGTTTTGTGTGATCCACATGTCATCATCTTGCTGTGGATGCATGTACTTCAAAGTTCATTGGCATTTTCATTAGGTTTGGTTGACTTGGTGTTTACACGTTACATGGAGAATAAGCATCAATTAAGGAAGTGTGTGATTGATCCAATATGTTGTTTGGGTCCTACTTAAGTATTTAATTGGTCAAATCTCATTCTTATCCACCATGGGTGTGTTGAGTTGCCGACCTAATTTGAATTTGTAACTTAAAGGATGTTTAGCCAAACTTGGAGAAAGTTTTCAAGATTGAATATGGTATAAATACAAGTAAAGATGTTGCAAAATGAGAGCATGAGTGTGAAGTGTGTGAAACAAGTGTGAAAAGCAGAGTGTGTGAAAGCAAATCAAGGAAGAAATAATTTGATATGTCATATTCCTGAAAGCAGTGAGCTAATGGTGTCTGCAATCCTTTGATCAGGCTGCGAATGTGTGGAACCTATTGTGGTGGATTTTCTATTGTCTTTCTTTATTTGTAGGTAGTGAGCCTCCTTATGGATAGTGAGTCCTATCTTTAGGAAGTGAGCCTCTGTATCTGGATAGCGAGTCCTTTCTAGGTAGTGAGCCTTTGTATCTGGTATTGCATCACTATTATATTGTGAGTTAATCCTCACCTTGGTTTTTCCCTCATTGGGTTTTCCACGTAAATCTGGTGTCTCTGATATTTTATTTCTATTATCTACATTTCATGTTTATACTTAATAACCGATTAAAGTTAAAGTGGAATTGATTAAGGTTAGAAGTAAAAGTAATTTGGTACAACTAATTCAACCCCCCTCTTAGTTGTCTTGTGCATTTCAATAATTTCTACCAGAGCTTTGGTTCCTTGGGTTAAGAGCTTAATCACTTGAGGTAGACCAGAGGCACAGAAGTTGCAAATCCCTATATTTGATGGAGTTGACTAGAGTGAATGGAAAGTGCAGATGAGAGGTTACCTAATCTCTCTTGGTTTCAAGACTTGGAAAGCTGTTGAGACAAAATATGTTGAACCATCTAGTGGTCCTTCTTCTATAGATGAGATTTCTGCCTATGAGGAGAATGAAAAACCAAGGTATGGTATCTTCAGTGCTTTATCTAAAACTAAACAAACAAAATTTATTTCTTTGGGCATTGCTTATGAAGTATGGAAAAAGTTGAAAGATATCTATGAAGGAAATGATAAAGTCAAATTATCAAGGAAGCTAACAAAAAAGCACAGATTTGAGAGCCTGAGAATGGAAGAAGGTGAGGAAATTGCAAGATACTATTAGAAAGTTGAACTTACAACAAATGAAATAAAAAACCGCGGTGGTACCATGACAAATGAAGATGTAATAGAGAAGATCTTGATGACCCTGCTAGAGAATTACAGTGACAAGGTCTCTGCTATTGAAGAATCATATGATCCAAAGACATTTACTAAAGAACAAATATTTGACATCTTGACTACATTTGAGATGAGGAAATTTGGAAGAGAAAAGGAGAAAGTTGAAATAGCCTTCAAACCAGCTAAGATAGAAGATAATTTAGATAGTGATGGTTCAGAAGAGTTGGAAGCAAAATTTACAAGGAAATTGAAGAAAGATACCGATAAGTACAAATGTATGTTACCTTTTAAATGATTCAGTTGTGGAAATAGTGGTTACTATGCTTCAAGATGTTCAAATAGAGCTACACACAAGAACAATAGAGATAATAATAAAGACAAAAAGGATAGAAATTTCAAGAAATTGTATTATGTTAGAGAAGATGCTAAAATTTCTGATGATGAGTCTGATTTTGAGGATGATAAAGATGAATGCTTGTTTCTGGCCTTGGAAAGTAAATATGTGTCTACTAACCATGGAATATGTGCAAGGGAATCTGGTCTGGAGAACAACAAGGATGAGATGGAAGGTACTCTAGTTATTACCTTTCATGCTAGACAAGATGAAGACTATTGGGTAATTGACAGTGGATGTTCAAATCATATGACCAGAGACAAAAGTAAGTTCACTAAACTTGAAAGGTATGATGGAGGATTAGTTATGTTTGGAGATGATTCTAGTGCTAAGATTGTTGGAAAAGGAACAATTAGTCTTGATGGAAAATATAGTACTAAAGATGTCTATTATGTTAAGGGCTTAAGGCATAATATTTTGAGTGTTGGAAAAATGTGTAGTAAAGGATTTAAGCTTGTGTTTCAAAATAACACTTGTGAGATCAAAAAAGGGTCTGGAACTATTGTAGTTGTAGAAAGAATAACTTATGGAAACATCTATCAGCTTAAGATTGGTGATGGTTAGTTATTTGTTTCTCAAATCAATGAAAGTTGGCTATGGCATCAGAGGATGAGACATGTAAACTTTGACAATCTGATTAGGATTAGTTCAAGCAAAGTTGTTAGGGATTTTCCTATAATCACAAAGCCTACCAATTCTATTTGTAGAAGTTGTAAATTTGGAAAACAAACAAGATGCAGTTTTAAAGGAAAAGAACAATCATCCACTAGAATGCTAGAATTGATTCATATAGACCTCTGTGGTCCCACAAGAACATGAAGCCATAATGGTGACATGTATTTTATGATTTTGATTAATGATTACTCTAGAATGACATGGGTTACTTTTTTTAGGGAGAAAGATCAAACACTAGATAGATTCAAAGTGTTCAAAGCAAGAGTAGAGAATGAAGTAAACCTGAAAATCAAATGTTTAAGATCTGATAGAGGTGGAGAATTCACTTCTAGTGAGTTTAATGCATTTTGTGAAGAGCATGGTATAAAAAGACATTATTCTGCTCCTAGAAATCCTTAGTAGAATGGAGTTGTGGAAAGGAAGAACCAAAATATTTAAGAGGCTGCAAGGACTATGATGAAAGAGGTAAATGTTCCTGAGGTATATTGGAGAGAAGCAATCCACAATGCTATTTACATTCTTAATAGAGTTCAGATCAGAGGTATCAAAACAAAGACTCCTTATGAACTATGGACTGGTAAGATTCCTACTATTAAGTACTTTAAGGTGTTTGGAAGAAAATGTTACATTAAAAGAGATGATGAGAACCTTGGAAATTTTGATGCAAGATGTGATGAAGGTATTTTTCTTGGATATTCAACTAACAACAAAGCATATAGATACTTCAATAAAAGATCAAGGAAAATAGTTGAAAAATTTAAAAGTTAGCTATGCATAGACTAGTTGAAATAAGTGAAGTTGAACCAGATGATCCTATTTGTGGATAAATACAAGAAGAGGAAAAGGAAGAGAAAGGAAAAAGTGAAGAAGAGGAGACTCTAGGACCTACTCCTAAGACTCCTAAATATGTACAAAAGAATCATCCATAGGAGCATAATTGGAGATATAAGTGAAGGTGTAAAGACAAGAAGTAAAGTGGTTGAGGTAAATTTTTGTTTACTTTCTAAGATAGAACCTAAGACTATGACTGAGGCATGCAAATATGAGAGTTGGGTTAGAGAAATGAAAGAGGATTTGCAATAAATAGAGAAGAATTAGACATGGGAACTGGTTCCTAGACCAATAAATAACAATTTAATTGGTACAAAATGAGTGTTCAGGTATAAGTTGAATGAATATGGTGAAGTATTAAGGAATAAAGCAAGACTTGTATGCAAAGTTTATTCATAGGTTGAAGGAATAGACTTTGAAGAGACATTTTCCCCGGTGGCAAGAATGGAGGCTATTCAGATGTTCTTGGTATTTCCTACTCATAAATATTTTAAAGTATACCAAATGGCTATTAAGTCTACATTCCTAAATGGAGAATTGGAAGAAGAGGTGTACATGGAAAATCAGAAGGATTTCAGTTATTAGATAAATCAAACATGGTCTACAAGTTGAAAAAGGCACTATATGGACTTAAATAGGCTCCTAGAGCATGGTATGCAAGGTTGGACAAATATTTGACATAACAAGGGTTCAACAAAAGGTCCATAGACAAAAATATCTATTTCAAAGTTGAAAGAAACAAAATGTTGATAGTTGTGGTGCATATTGATGATATTATCATTGGAGGAAATGAAGGTATGCCAAAGAATTTTTTAGAGGAGATGAAAAAAGAGTTTGAGATGTCTATGATTGCTGAGTTGAATTTATTCCTTGGACTTCAAGTGAATCAAACTGATAAGGGCTTATTAATTTCACAATCTAAGTATGTTAAAGAATTGCTGAAGAATTTTGGAATGGATGATTGCAAACCGGTCTGTACTCCTATGGTAACTGGATGTAAACTGAGTAAGGATGATGGTTCCTCTAAAGTTGATCAGAGCATGTACAAATCTATGATTGGTGGACTATTATATCTTACTACAATTAGATTGGATATCATGCATGCAGTATGTTTAGTTGCCATATTTCAAGTAGAACCTAAAGAGACAAATGTTACAGTTGTGAAGAGGATATTTAGATATCTAAAGCGGACTCTAGATTATGGTCTATGGCATCGTAAGGATACTGATTTCACCCTGAATGTTTACACCGATGTAGATTGGGCTGGCTGTGTAGATGAACATAAGAGTACAAGTGATGGAGCATTCTTTCTTGGAGGAAGATTGGTCTCATGGCTAAGCAAGAAACATGATTCATTTTCTTTGTCCACAATAAAAGCTGAGTATATTCCAACAACATCCTGTTGTACACAGGTAATTTGGATGAATCAAACATTGAAGGATATAGGTGTGATGTGTGATGAGCCTATCCCTATTTTTTGTGACAATACAATTGCAATAAAAATTTCAAAGAATCTGATGATGCATTCTAGGAAAAAACATATATCTATCAAATATCATTTCTTGAGGGAGAAGGTACTAGAAAATGAAGTCAAACTTGAATGTGTCTACTAAGGATTAGATTGTAGATATATTTAATAAGGCTCTTCCAAAGGATACTTTTGAGTACCTCAGGGGGAAGTTAGGGGTTACTGCCCCTCCCTCCTTAAACTAGGTGCACATGGAGGTGCGTCAATCTAGTGGATCTACAAAATCTTTATTTGTCTAGACTGATGATTGAGGTCTACTCCTCAGGGGGAGTAGAGAGTGTCATTGTTGCAGTATGAGTTCACTCCTAAGGGGGAGTGATTAGAGCTTTATATGTTAGAGGTTTCATGCAAAAATTTTTCTTTGCCATTGATGTCAAAGGGGGAGAGAGTGTCATGTGAAAAATCCTATTTAAATATGGGGAGAGAGAATCTCTCAAGGAGAAGAGAGTTCATAAATGTTGTGTAGGCTTTCTATTCTAAAAAAGAAAAGGATGAAGAAGTAGGAGAGTGTGTATGTTGTCTTTGATGGTTTTTCATATCATGTGTTTCCATCAATGACAAAGGGGGAGATTGTTGCAAGTATGAATGTGTTTGGCGGTGTTGTCATTAATTTTCTCATTAATGTCAACATAGTTCAGAGTGATTGCAAGTGATACATGTATAGCTGAGATACTGTAGAAGTGTTGAGAGTACATGGAGCTATATTAATGGTGTTGCAGATGTATTGATGTCAAGTGCTTTTAAGAAAATTAATAAATAATGAAGACAATGTTGTGTGTGTGTTCATAGTGCACTTTGAAAATGTTCTCTAAATTTTTGTGTTGATCCTATGCTTGTGTGGATCTGTGGTATTTTTTATGCTCTTGAATGGATAATATATCCTAAGTTTTAGCTTCTGGGTTGATGGAGAGTGAAAGATGTGTTCATTGGTGTGTGAATTGGTTTGGTATAACTGTTTGTCTATGGATTGGGAAAGATGTCTCTGCTCCATAGTCTTTTGGTGGTTTGTCTTAGATCTTGTGGATCTAGAAGAAGGTTAATATTGATTTTCTCTGTTCTGGAAAACATGCTTGTGGTTTGGTGCTCTGGAAGGCTTGTTCTAGAGCTACTCTGTGTGTTTGCACGGTTCGATTGGACTATTGAAGAGTGTTCTATGTATAAATATTTTTGTGATTGCTTTGGATGTATCTGAAGGTTTCTAAGAGGTGTTCCAATGTCTGGTGAAGCATGTTGTCTAATCCATGTGTCATCATCTTGTTGTGGATGCATGTACTTCAAAGTTCATTGGTGTTTTCATTAGGTTTGGGCAACCTAGTGTTTACACATTACATGGAGAATAAGCATCGATTAAGAAAGTGTATGATTGATCCAAGATGTTGTTTGGGTCCTAATTAAGTATTTAATTGGTCCACTCTCATTCTTATCCACCATAGGAATGTTGAGTCACCGACCTAATTTGAATTTGTAAATTAAAGGATGTGTAGCTGACCTTGAAAACATTTTAAATATTGAAGATCGTATAAATACAAATCAAGATGTTGTGAACTGAGAGCATGAGTCTGAAGTGTGCGAAAAAAGTGCAAAAAGTAGAGTGTGTAAAAGAAAATCAAGGTAGCAGTACTTTGATGTGTTAGATTCATAGGAAGCAGTGAGATGATGGTGTCTGCAATCCTTTGATTAGGCTACGAATGTGTGGAACCTATTGTGGTGGATTTTATATTGTCTTTCCTTGAATCTGAGTTGCTATATCATTTGGTTGTGGATAAAAAGGGATAGGAACTTGTTGTAAGGAAATTTGAAGAATAGTGTGATAGTTATGTGAATTCTGAATCAAGTCCCAAAGGGATATCTTTGCGGGAGTATTCTTATGTTGTTCAATAATATCATACTCCTTTCCACTTTGTGAAGGAAAATGAAGGGGACCTGGTAAGATAGGATTAGGCAATGGGAGGGATGTTGAAGGTGTTTATCATGGTTGTGGATTGTTCTTGGTGTTGTATGTATGAGCAATAGTATTGTAACTCAATTGGTGTGACACATTTTCTTAGGTGGTTCGATGATAAGGATGGTTTTGTTTTGAATTTGTGGTTTTTGCAAGGGTTGATAAATGATAAGTTTAGGCTTGGGAGAGTACTCCAAGGAGTATCTAATGTGAATAACCTCAAAAGACTTATCCTTATTTTCATGATCTCTTAGTGATGGGGAGTTTAATGTCACTTCATCATCTTCATCTAAGGAATTGTTGTTGTCAATGTTCTCATTGTCGTCCACCATGATATCTTTCCTAGTAGAAGAGTTTTTAGGAGAACTACAAACCAAATATTCTTGACATTAAAGGATTGGTTCCTCCAAAATTACTTCATCACAAGTAGGGGAATGATCAATGGTTGAATTTTTTTCTTCTCAATGATGTCATTATCTTGTTCATTATATTGAAAAACAACACATTCTATGATGTTCCTAAGGACATCATTGTTGAGTCCTTTCCTTGCAAATATTTTCCTAATTTATTTATAGGTTTTGAAATACATTGGGTGACCCACCTAGAGAGTATCATGAACTACTCAGAAAATATTCCTTTTAATTCTAAATTTTGGCACCAAGTAGATTCTTCCCTTGTAGAAAATGGGTTCATTGGATATAGTGTAACTATCATCCAAAAAATCTCCTTCTAGAAGATCAATAAAAAATATATTCTTAGCATATTTTTCTATGATTTATACCCTCCAATAAAAAAAAATGTAAGACATTGAATTCAAAGACTATTTCCTAGATAATGCATCCAAAAACACATTCTTCTTTCATTTAACATATTCAATGTCAAAATAATACACTTGAAGTTTTATTACTTATTTTTACTATTTTTCATTCAAATCCTTGTAAGAAAATACTTCAATTTTTTTTGTTTATTCCTAACCACAAATAGAGAACCTACCAAGTATTTCCTGAATTTGGTTGTGTAACAACGGAAATAGGGTGCCCCACCTTTGAGGAGATGGAGCACAAGGGATATGGTTCCTATTTCACACTTGTTACACTCAAGGAAACCTTAGACATTTCAATTCGAAGATAGAAAGGGGGAAATATATCTTACAATAAGGTATCCTAGGGTGCGATTAAAGACAATAAGAGGGTTCACCATCAAGCTAAGGCTCAAAAAGATAAGAAATGTAAATGACATGCAATGTACTATGCAAAACCTAACTAAATGACCTAGGAAATGAAACTGAAAAGCAAAATAACAAATTGAGAATTAATAGATGCGCACCTAGAAGAGGTATGAGGTCAAAACAAGCTCCAAACACTGAAATCTTGTTATTTAATTCCCACTAGGACTCATATACCAGTCTAGGATATTTAGTCCCAAACTAAGGTTTTTGGGTGGAAACATGAATCTCATAGTGGTTGATATGAATTCATTGAAATTTGGAAAATATGCCATACTGGGACTCATACACGATAAGTGGTGTATTAGTCCCACTATGATTTTTTAGAGGTTCAAGATCTGAATTAGGTCTCCAATCTCTATTCTTCCTTCCACACTTTGTTTTCGGGTTTGAAACTCTAATTTGCAACCTGTAGGTGGCTTTTCATGAGGATGAAAACCTTGTGACAATTTGATGTTTTTCTTCAACTTTGCAACCTAATCTTCAAAAGATATTCAAGCTCTAAGACACCTAGATCTAAAATCACACATGTAGACGAAAGAAAAACTTATTGATTGTTAGGAAATAGGGGGTTACCTTGGTCAAACCCCATTTAGGTAATTGAACCTTGTGATGAAACAATGAAATATGAACATGAAACATGAACAATGATACCTTGAATGATGTCTTGAGATGTAAATCAACAATCTAACATGAAGAGGCAATGTGGGATGTAGATCTTGATATTGAATATGGATATGAAACAATAATTGCAAATGGATCTTCAATGCTACATCACAACACTAACTCAACAACATGCTTGATGCCTAATGATCTTGATATGACGATGGATCTTGAATTTCTGCAACAAATGATGAAGAAATTTTCCCTTGAATGCCTTAGAAATGATCTTGTAAACTCTCTTGAAACTCTTGTGAATTCTTGGAATGCTTAAATCTTGATAGCTTATGCTGATATCATTAAGGCTTATTGAAATAATGGCTTGAGACCTTTTTTATAGAAGCAATCCATCCAACTTATTGTTTATTAGATCCTAGAGGCCGACATTCATGAAAATTGAACTTAAAACCTTGATTTCCTACTAAAACCCTAAAAAGGGGCCAAATGGGACTCATACACCCAAGGTGGCATATGGGTCCCACCAGGCCTTTTTTAGGTGGAGGAAATGTTGGGGAGTTGAGAAATTAAGTATATTTATTAATCTTGTCAGAATTTCGGTTGAAATAAGCCTTGAGACATATAATACAGGGTCTTAGGGGCCTATTAATGATGATATGAAGGTCATAAATTCAAGAGGGCCCAAAACTCAATGTGAAGGTGTAAATAAATACACTTTACAACATTAAATTAAAGAAAAAATAGGTCTATTTAGCTTAAATGGGCCCTAAATCAAATGCAAATATGTAAAACACATTACAACACTAGATCAAGGTGACATTAGGTCCATTTTAATGTTAACCATTTCCAAATTAAGTGAGGAAATGTTGAGGGATACTTTTTCCATTGTTACAAGTTGATGCATTCATGATAGCCAACATTTCCTTATCATATATCAATACTCACATCTCCACCTCCTTGAGTCTATGAATCTCAATTATAATGGGATGATTTTTCTATGAAATAATAGCTCCAATTCCCTCTTCTACTATGCCACACTCCAAAAAAATGATAAAAAAATGGGTGAGGTGAAAAAAACCAGCGAAGTGGCGCAGGAATGCAAGGTAGAACAGATGGAAGCATGCAAATCGGTGAAGGATGCTGAATAGAAAAGTGGGGACCAGAAGCTATGATAGGAGAAGAAGCAAAGGCACGACTCACCATAGGTGGGAATTAGCCAGCAACAAAAATTGACATCAGAGAAGGAGGTAAGAAACAAGGAGAAATAGAGCGAGGAATTGGATAGAACAGTTCCCTTTGAAGAATTCAAGGAAAAAATTAATAAGGGTTGGACGATGTATGGAAGATCAGATTGGATTCCTGGATCAGAGATGCATAGGCCCCAATGGGTATTGGAGAATGGTACCTGGGTGGATAAATTCCACCCTTACTATCAACATTAGGAACAGGTAGAAGCAGATCAAAGGCGAAGGAGAAATAGGGCTTGGCTGGGACAAGGGCCTCCATGGGCGAGACCTAACCGCTTTGCGAAAGGAAAATGGGATGGGAATTGGGAATTCAATAGTAGTGGGAGACGAAAATCCTCAAAATAGAAAGGGTGGTTCGAGGAAAAGGAAGGAATGAAAAGAGACTTGACCAAGAATTGGCACCAAATGAATCTGATTAAAGCTCCAATATCCAAAGAAATCAAGGGTTCTGCATCAGATAGCCGAAGCATGGTGGATAAAGGTAAGTCAATATCATCTTCTACACCCATCCTAAGTGTCAATAGTGAAGTAGTTAAGAATATTCATGGAACTCTACAAAAATTTGGTATGTTTGTCAAATGGGGGGAGAAGGGAAAAAAAGCTAGAGATCCATGGAAGAATGGTGCAGGGCAACCTGGGGGAAAGAGACATCAACAAAAGCCTTGGAAAATAATTGGTTTCTAATTAAGCTCCTAAACCAAGAGAGGAGGAATAAGGCTCTAGAATCAGGGCCCTACTTTCTTGATGGTGCCCAAGTAGATCCCATAGAATGGAGATCAAATTTTGACCCAAGGAAGGACCGGGTTGGGGAAAGTGCGGTGTGGGTAAGGCTCTACAACCTACCCTCGGAGTACTGGTCAGAGGAAACCCTAGAGGAAATAGGTAAAATTTTAGGCAATCTCCAAAGCATAGACAACATCTAGGAGGATAGGAGAAAAGGACCTTACTTTCGAATTTGTGTAGCAAAAGCCCAAGGGTTAGAGGTGCCTAAGGAGATAGAACTCATATCCGAGGAAGGTTCATGGAGACAGGAACTGAATAGGGAGGATAACCTATAATTATGCCCTATATGAAAATTATTGAAACATGATAAGAAATAATGCACAAAGAAGTGGGAGGTTAACAACATTGGCATAGCAGAATAGGCTAAGGAGTGGGGAAAAATAAATAAAAAGAATAAATTAGAGATGGGAAAATGAGTTGAGTTCTTTGAAAAAGAAATGGTGGAATCAATGAAAGTAGGGCTGAAGGAGGTTGAGCTAGGAGGGAAGATACCTCCGAAACCTCGACAAGAGGAAAATCAAACAACTTGGTAGCCCATTCAAGATGATAATGTAACCTTTCCAGATGCCGAAATGCTATGGGAAGATGGTTTTCCCCATCTCACAGACATTAGGCCAGAGTATTAGTTAGTAGTAATAAAAGAGAAAGAGGAAAACTAGAAGGCAGAACCTAGAGAGATATTAAATATGAAGTCACTAAACAACTACAAGAACCCTGAGGAAGGCTCGGAGGTAAGTCAGGAGGTGGGAAGTATGGATTCAGAGTCGGAGTATGATGAAAGATTTGGAGAATATGAGGAGGGAATATTGGCTAAAAGAGGAATCAAACAAATACCCTCGACAAGAAAAACACCAAGGATCAAATCAAACAGCCAAAGAGGCCGCAAGCCCAATAAATAAAAACTAAAACTAGCAAGAGTAGAAAAAGGTCAAACTAAACTAGGCCAAACAATCCTTAGAAATGGGAAGGGACTCCCCCTTCCTGGGGAACCCTAAAAATCATAAGTTGGAATACTAGGGGCTTAAACGCCCCTAGTAAATGGTGCCACTTCAGGCATCAAATAGATAGTAATAAGCCAAATATTTTATTAATTCAGGAGACAAAATGGAGTAAGGAGGAACAAGAAAGGAGGCTGAAGTGGTGGAAAGGTTGGGAAGGATACTGTAAAGAATCAATAGGGGCATCTGGGGGGTTAGGGATATTTTGGAACCCAACTTCAGTATGTTGTAAACCC
>CM021102.1:843383210-843404132 GCA_007115665.2 Sequoiadendron giganteum
AAGCTAATCTTAGAGAATGAGAATGAAGAGCTTACTAAAACCATAAGAATGGAGGAAGTAAAAAAGGAAAAATTCCAACTAGGAGCAAACAAATCCCTAGGCTCGGATGGCTTCCTGGCCTCCTTCTTCCAGACATATTGGGAAATAATCAAGGAAGATCTAGTCAAAGCTGCAAAAGAGTCAAGGAAGAAAAAATCAATGCTAGGAGAAATCAATCATACCTTCATAACACTTATTCCAAAAAAGAAAGAGGGAAACCGCATGGGGGAATATAGGCCAATTTCTCTCTGTAATACAATATACAAAATAATCATGAAGACCATCACCAATAGGGTCAAAATGGTAATAAGTAAAATCATCTCAGAAGAGCAAAGTGGTTTTATCCTGGGTAGGTCAATTGTGGAAGGGATAATAGTGACACATGAAACGATCCACTCTACAAGGAAGTTAAGACTTCCTAGCATGATCCCAAAGCTTGATATCCTAAAGGCATATGACCGGGTAGATAGGAAATTCTTGCTAGATATGCTTTTAGGTTTCGGTTTTAATAAGGAAATAGTGGGTTGGATTAAAAGTTGTATAAGTGGCCCAAGATTCTCAATCCTAATAAATGGATTCGCCCACGGATTCATTGATTCCTCTAGGGGGATAAGGAAAGGTGATCCTTTATCCCCATTTCTCTTCATCATAATGGTAGAAGCCTTGGGTAGAAAAATAGGTCAACTCAGATAGGAAGGCTCTTGGAAAGGAATTGAGGCAACACCTGGGGTAGGAGCAAGTACCCATCAACAATTCATGGATGATGCCATCCTCTTTGGATTAGCCACAAGAGTAGAGGCAAGAAAAATCAAAGAAGTTTTGAATAATTATAGTAAATCTTCCAGCTAGGCCATCAACTGGAGAAAATAAAAAATTTTCTTTCTCAATACCCAACCTAGCCTCCAACGCGTTCTCACAAGAATATTGGGTATCAAATCGGCTAGTCTACTAGGGAGATTTCTAGAGATGCCACTGTTCGCCGGAGCTAATCGTATCACCTATTGGGACATATTAGTAGGAAATTGCAAGAAGAAAATGGAACTCTGGAAAGGAAAATGGCTTACATAAACGGGTAAGCTCATCCTAGTTAAAACCGTGCTGGCAACGATCCCTATCTATTCAATGTCCTACCTAAAAATCCCCGAGGGCATTGTGGATCAGCTCAATTAAATTATGAGAAATTTCTTTTGGAATAGACCGGAGGACTTGAATAAAGTTCCCCTACTCGCATGGGATAAGGTATGTAAACCTCAGGTCTCGGGTGGAGCAGGAATAAGGCAGTTAAAGGAAATGAACCAGGGTATGGGTGCCAAACTAGTTTGGCAAATGTACACGAGCAATCATAAATGGGTCATAATCCTTAGAAGAAAATATATCGACTCAAATGAACCAATAATCATAGTCAGGGTACTCAACCCACCAAAAGGATCGACAATTTGGAACTTCATTTGTGAATGTAGAGATATCATATACAAGCATGTCTCGTGGGAAATCCATAATGGCAGAAAAGCATCATTCTGGGAAGATTCATGGGATGGACACACAAGTTAAACAATATGCTGGGACTGGAGGCCATCAAGGAAGAAAATTACAAGGTATGGGGACATAAGGTAAGTGAATATGGAAAAATTATATGGGAAAATGGAGTCAAGAGGTGGAGGTGGAAAAACATAGACACACTTAACACTCCTACAATGCAAAAAAAGGCCCTGAAAAGGATATTGGAAGCCAGAACCTTCCCTGTCAGTGAAGGGAAGATGTCCTAAGATGGAGTGCCTCAACAGATGGAGAATATAAAGTGACACTTGGATACAAGATCAAGGAAAAAAGGGTGGAAAGGAAAACTTGGCCAAATACACTATGCTAGGGGAAAGATATTCTACCAAAAGCCAGAGTATTCACATGGCTAGCCACTTAGGGAAGGATTTTAACTTAGGATAGGCTATCAAAGTTAGGTTTCAGAGGCCCGAGTAGATGTGTAATGTGCAAAAATTAGGCAGAGTCAACATCCCACCTCCTACTTACCTGCCCCTATGCTGAATTCTGTTGGAAGCTCATCCTTAAACATATAGATTATCCAACTCCTTTATCATCAAATCTTTGGGATTGGATAGTTGTGTGGCCAAAAAAACTACACAAAGGGGTATTTAGCAACATATGGTGAATAATTCCATCCACAATATGCTGGGAAATATGGAAGGAGAGAAACATGCACATCTTTCTGGAGTAATCAATGGGGAGAGGAAAATTAGCAGGTCGACTGATGAAGGCAATTGTGGAACTAGTAAACAATGCAGCAAAAAAATTTCTTATCCAAAGAACGTATTCACCAACAGAGATATTGAACTCTCTAATAAATTCGACGGGTTACACATCCCTCCCATTATAAGCACCTTCAAGGCACCATAGAAGGATGAAATTAGACGTAGGACAGTTTGGCAGAAACCACTACCAGGGTAGATTAAAATAAACTTCGACGGTGCCTCCCTGGGGAATCCTAGAGCAATTGGTATTGGATGTGTGGCAAGAGACTCTGAGGGGAAGGTGATCACTCAAGAAGCAAAAAACATAGGACAAGCAACAAATAATATGGCAGAAATAAGAGCGGCACTGTGTGGAGTAGAACTAGGAAAGAGCCTTGGAGGAACAAAACTACATCTGGAGGGAGATTCACTAATCATAATAAATGCTATTAGATGCAACTCCACACTGAAATGGATATTAAGGTGTTGGTTAAGTCCAATTCAAATATTGACATCATCCTTCGAATATTTTCATGTTAGCCACATATACCGTGAACATAACTCCGTGGCTGATAGCCTGGCTAAACGCGCAACAACGAAGTTGGAGTACGAATCAGGAAGAGACAACCAAGCCAACTCCGTGTGAAGGGTCACATCAACAATGAGGATGGAGAAAGGGTGGCAGCATCAAAATATGCAATGGGTAAGAAAAGTACATTTGGGGAGTTGAGCGATCGCCACAAATGGCAGGTAAAACGTCCCTTGAGGATCTAGTCACTCGACTCAAAGAAAAAATTAGTCACATTAGGCAGGTGGCCTCGAGAATGAAGGACTAGAGTAAAGGCTCACTTGTGTGAAGGGACAACGCCTTTAAAGCAGATCCAGAAAAGGAATCTGCTGGCTATAAGGATAGCTAGTGCAGTGGTAAATGTCACAACAACAAAATCATTTTGGGAAGGTTGGTGGAGAAAAAATGGATACACCTGTATGCTTGGAAACAACCACCACCATGGTGCCATCCCAGGGGGAAGTGATAGATACAAGGCTGCATGGTATTCTTACGGTAAAAGATAAGTTGGTCATTCATGCGGTAAAGGAGGTTCTGGGGAGGGAGTTCATATGGTCATTCCATAAGCACTGTCTCAACACCGATATCCATGAAATGTTTCTTGCAATAGCACTCTACAGGGGAATGGAGAAATCTAGGGTAAAGAATCTATGCCAGCGCATTTTCAAGTACACGTACCTAGGGGAAATTGATGCAGTCCTGGACAACATTGACGAGCTCGTGCAAATACCCATGCCGCAACACTACTATCTACAAAAGAGGAGTGGGGGAAGGCCAGTCCCAAAATTCCCTATCCTGTCAACAATAGAGCCAGCGGCACTGGAAGAATGTGGCAAGGATATAGATAGAAATATCAATTTCCTCCTGCATGTGGCAAGACTCACATAGCCATTGTTAAAGGAAGCTCTGGGATACTACATGGCGAGGGAGGGATTTGAAGTGGATAGCGACGTGGAGGAAAACAATGGACTGACACCCATGATTCTTCTAGACTCAAGGGAGGACTAGATAAAAGATGATAGTTGAGACGTGGAGGAAATTGCAAGTGGCCCGGCCCATAGAAGGTGCAAATTGGAGTGTCCAGTCAAGTCCCACGTGACACATGCAAAGCAGATGCGCAAAGAATCGACGGCCCAAGGTTCAGGATGTGACGCATCTAGCCCTTTGTTCACTTCTCTGCGTGGGCCATGGAAGCCGAAGGGAAGAAGGGCTAAGAAGCCATGAAAAACGATTAGCAAAGAAGTGTATTTCTTGTTCAAAAGATAAGTAGATAGGATAGTATAATCTAGGTTAGTAGAAAGGGTGCAATGTATTTTTTTTTGGGCCTGTATGGCATTCTGAAGTTTGAACTGAGCCAAAAGGCAGTGACTATAATATTTTTTGACTGATAATATATGGTGCTGGCCATACTAGTTATTTACCTACCAAAAAAATAAATATGCCACATTCCAAAAAAATAGAAGAGATAAATATAGAATAACCGGTCCATGGGACATAAGATCATTACCTCTTTCATTTTACAAATATTCTTTTTGCAACATCATCCGATGCAAAATCCAATTCTTAGTTAGATCAATTAAGGGGGTGACCAATTGAGAAAACCCCTTAATAAATTTTTTGTAGTAGTTGCAAAGGCCAAAACATCCATGTAGATATGTTAAAGTCTTTAGGAATCATAATCCAATATTGATTTGATCTTTTCCATATCAACTTGCACTCCATTTGCCCTATTGATGTGCCCCAAATGTAAGATCTTTGTCATAGAAAAATATATTTTGACTCCTTCGCAAGAAGAATATGTTCTTCTAAAACTCTGAACATATTACCAATATATTGCAAGTACTCCCATATATTTTTGTAGAGAAGGATGCCACCAAAGAAGACAAGGAGAAAATTTCTCAATTGCTCGTGGAAAATTTGGTTCATAGAAGATTCGAGGTTTGATGGAGCATTTGTTAGACTAATAAACATAACCAAAAATTCATAATGCCTATAATGAAATTGAAATGATATCTTGTGAATATCCTCTTCTCAAAATCTAATATGATGGTAGCTTGATATGAGATCTATCTTTGAAAAATAAATAGCTCTATGAAGATCATCTATCAAATAACTAGTATTGGGGATTGGGTATTGACTTTTAATAGTTTTCTTATTCAATAATTTATAGTACATATGCACATACTCTATGCCATCCCTCTTCTTTAGAGGGACTATAGATGAAGCAAAAGGACTTGAATCGGGTCTAATGCACGTCCCATGTCTAGTTATTCCTTTATTTCCTTTTCGATTTCCTCCTTACTATGGATGTCAATATAAAGTGGTCATGACAAGAATAGTTCCCTCCAACTCAATGACTTGTTCAAAACCTCTTTCAGGTGGTCTCCTTGGTGGAATTTCACTAAAAACCATGTAACAATGATTCTCAATAGATAAAATCAATAAAAATAGTCATATAATATAGATGCTTGGGGCCTGATGTCTCACTACTCAATATCATCTATAATAATGATCCAAATATTCTTGTATGAACAAGAGGAATATTATTTGATTAAATAATAATAAAATTATTACTTGTGTTTTCCTAACTCATTGATACTTGTAGTTTTCTATAGCTCACCACAAGTAGAATTCAAGGTAGTAATCATGCACTAAGAAAATAAGAAATTAAAGAAAGGAGTCCAAAGTAGAATTATTCAAAGGATGAAAGGATTCAATAATTGAGTAAATTTAAATTGAAACCAGAATAAAATGTGTAGATATTAATTCAAATTTTTGATTGTATTTATATGAATTCACATTTGGTGAATCCAATGTGATTGTAAAATTTTGGGTGATTTGGACCATGATCCAAAACATATGTTGTGATTTTCAAGGTGATTATGTCCTTATGGTTAAGATAGAGTAATAGTAGTATTACAAAATTGGTCCATATAAATGTTGGGTGATTTGGACCATGATCCAAAATATATGTGATTTTCAAGGTGATTATGCCCTTATGGTTAAGATAGAGTAATAGTAGTATTACAAAATTGGTCCATATAAATGTTGGGTGATTTGAACCAGATGTAAAATATATGTTGTGATTTTCAAGGTGATTATGTCCTTATGGTTAAGATAGAGTAATAGTATTATTGTAAAATTGGTCTTGATAAATGATGAAATTTTAATGCCATTGTTGAATATGTCAATAAATTTAAGTATACCTAAAAAATTCCACAATTTCCCATTATAAATGTGTAGTTTATAGTGCCAAAAATATTACTTATAAATACCTCATAAATAAATTGATGGCGATTTAACATGCACTTGATTGATAAATTATAAAATCTAGGCAATTTGGACCCCTAATGGTTGTCATTATATTTAATAAAATTTGAATTGGCCCATATGAAATATTAACCGATTGACAAATTTATTTTTACTAGAAAATTAACAAAAAAAATTTCAAACTCTCACTTTTTTCATATATACATAATATGACTAAATGATATACATTTCATAAGTACATGTGGTGACATACATCACATAGAAACAATGTGAATATCTCATACACACACCACTAGTACAGATCATGACCAGCTTAGGCATAAGTCACATATATAAATTGTGACTAGTTCTTATGAACATAATAGATACACAATGATTAGCTCTAAAATGTATCATATATACACTATGCGACTAGCTCATACACACATAACAAGTATGCATAGTGACTAGATTACACATGCATCACATATACATAATGTGAATAATTAACACACATTACAAATACACGATGTGAATAACATAATCATCATGATTTCACATAGAAATTATTTGAAAAAATGAAGTGGTTATGACCTTATTGTAAGAATATTTTCCTTTACCTATTTCACTAACACATAAGCCCTTAAGTGCATCCTATTTGCAAAGAGAAATGTTGGTGTATCTCATACTAGAACATTGGTTCCATCCTTTTTCCCCATCCACCACCACCTGTGATTTCAAGCAAGAATCCCATATAATTTGTTGAAATAATTGGTGATGGCATAAGTATAACAATACATAATATATGAGGTCATTTCTATATAAGTACATAGTGATTAACTCACACATACATAGATAACTATTGGAAATAGGAAGGGGATGCAATACATGCATTATCTCTTTACTTGGTTTATTAGTAGTTACCCTTTAAGTGCATCCCAAATAGAAAAAAGGAATGACATTGTGCATCCCATACTACACTATAGGTCCTATCATTTTTCCTAGTTTATTGCTAGTTGTGATGACAAGAAAGCATCTAATACTACTTGTGATTATCACTAGCTAATGTGTAAATGAAAAAATATACATCACATATATCACCTCCATACCATTTGTGAAAATAACTAGCTAAACTTTAGGATATAGAAGTTATCTCTTGATATCCATCACTTGCACAATAACAGTGATAAATAACTAAATTTCTCTTGTAACTTAACATGGATAACTCTTGGAATCTTCACCTTCATGCTATAAGTGAAAGTTTACTAGCCCTTAAAATATGAAAGATAGCTCTTGGAATCTCACATGAATGGTACTAGTTACAAATAACTATTATCATTTATATCAATCTTAGTTCTAACATATATGGGTTCATCTTATAGCTAGGTACACATAATTGAGATAGGGATTCATAAATAATAGATAATTTGGCCTACTTTCGTGTCACATAAAGTGATCCATTATTGTGGTATACTTATTAGCCAACAAACAAGTAGCACATTGAACCCAAATGAGTTAGATTTTATTTGGTCACATATGAATAAAATACAAAATCATAAAGTAGTCTCAATGTTCATGTCATACATTCAAATTTTTATTTGGAAATATAGTATTTATTAGATAGAAAACAAACACAAAATAGTAATATTTTTTGGCAGATGGTCAACGCTCCCCTCAAGATTCGTGACATGGCTTAACCACCTCTCTGGATCAGTTAACTCTCATAGTTGTATCGAGCATTAACAGGTCGATCTTTTGGTGCAACGACAACTGTGTTTCCAACAATTGGTATCAGAGCCAAAGGTTCCAAGTTCAAATCCCCTTGGGTAACGCTAAGGGGGAGTTTGTTGGTAGATGGTCAGTGCTCCCCTCGAGATTCGTGACATGGCTTAATCGCCTCTCGTGGATCCGTTAACTCTCATAGTTGTATCGGGCATTAACAGGTCGATCTTTTGGTGCAACAACAACCGTGTTTCCAACAATATTAAATGGTATTCTACTTTTGAATGCATAAAAAATTTATGCATTACACACAATAAAACTTCACATACAATTTTCCACCAAATAAATATAAAGGAAAAAACCATATTATATTTAACAAAACTTGTCATTAATTTCCCATAATTGGAAAAGGTAGTCATAAGGAACTCTATCATAAACTCAACATAGACCTAGTAACATAATTATAGTAGGCTAATCATCTATAAATATTGTGAGTTGTTTACACTATCAAATTATAATGACTCAATTTAGCATCATAATTAGACACAAAGTTAGTAGGTTTCATTAGTTCATTTATAACCATATCATGGACAAGCTCATCATACCCTTATTTATTGGAAGAATAGAATTCATTAGTGTATTGAGGCTAATGTATATCCTCACATGATTGTCAGATATCTTAGACACAATGCCATAGAGTTGAGTATAATTTTCTCCAATTTTAGTTTAGAAAAGACTAATTGAATTCTCATATAGTCACATTAGAGACAAGCCATGTTCATAAAGTGACTTTAAGAGTTCATCCAAAATTGGAGTATATTTTGTAAAGCCAAACAAAAATAAATTAATTAGATAAGTGATGATGAATGATTTCCTTTCAGATGATCAAACCTATATAGTGGGGACATATTTATTAGAAAGGTGGGTTCATAAACATTTGATGTAAATTTTAGCCTCAAGTTGAATCTTATTAAAAAGTGAAGGTTGATCAAGTTTTGAAATAAACCCATTTAAAGTCAAACTACTTCCCAAATACCTCCCTTCAGAGATGGGTCATAGGGGCATCCATTTTCCAGGGACTACTTAAATATGCTCTCTTCTAAATGGGATCAAATTCCAATGCATTTCTCCACACCTTAATATCTCAATGGTTAGACACATAGAATTCCTACACCTAGGATTTAATAACTACTCAAGCGAATTTTCTCATAAAAGTGAAATTAAATTAAAACAATGGAAGGAAAAGTAAGAAATAGATTAAAACCAAATAGTGTAACAAACCACCATTTACTAATACTTGTTCTAAAACAAGGCCATAAATCATAATGTTTCATTGGTTAATATTACATATCCTGGAACAAGGTTCCTTTTAGTGATTCCCACCAATTGATAAAGGTGTATAGGAGCGAATTTGCACCCCTTATGCAAATTCCCCTTTTACCCTTCCTCCCTTTAGAAAACCAATCTCGAAGGTGAAATTCCACCTAAGCCCGTTGCCTTTGTTCCACTTGGCACCTATTTTGAGCATCGGTAGAGGCATTTCTGTCTAGGATGCCCCACGATGCGTAGACATCTACGCTGTGCACTAACGTCCCTGACAGATTCCCGCATTTGGAGCTTGCAGAGGAATTAAAATTCCCCATTGGGAGTCAACTTGTAATGCCCTCTACGGCCGACTGACCTGAATATGGTCATTTCTTCATCTTCCTTCTTCATATTCACTATTTATTCCTTCCATTTTCATCTTTGGACCTCTCCATCCTTTCTCTCTATCTCTTCACTCTCTAGCTCTCCACAAGCTCCAAGAAGCTTCTTCACCATCTCTTCAAACACTTTACACTTCACAACAACAGCATCAACACTCCATCACTTTAGTAGAGAAAGTGTGGAATGAAACACCATGGCAGCAGAGGCTTGATTTCCTCTCATTTTCTCCTCCATAAGCCTTGAGCGCTTTGGGCAGAGGTGGTAAGATTTCACTCCTCTCCTCTATTACTTGGTTGAGTAGCATAACACTATTTTGTAGTGTCTTTGTGTACTTTACTTCAATTCATATTTTTCTCTCTATCTATATGGCTATCCGTGGAGGTGGGAACACCAAAACAGGGGTTTGACTGAGGCAAGCCCCTATATAGCCCCAAAAATTTCTCCCTCTCTTGTGTGCAGTTATTGGAGAAATTCATGAGCTGGAGGCTTCATCGTCTGTGCAGTTGTAAGTGCTTCCTTTCCCTTCTCCTTATCTTCATCATTTCTATTTCATCTCATTCTAGTTCTACTACATTCTATTACTTTATCACTTTCTATAATTTCTTAGCAATTAGAGTAGAAGCATTCACTTAGTCGTTCTCTGAGATAAACTCGCTTTTTGGTCCGTATGAGATGCCAACATGCTTCTAGGATGCTAGCGCGCTGCACTATCATCTATGTTCTGCACTGACGTCCTTTGGTCGAGAGCTTGTCGGTTTGTCTAGAGAACCTCTGTGACCTACTCTTTCTGGTCCTAGAAATCTCGCCGCTATTCTTTAGGTAGTTTAGGGAAGTTCACCCCGTGAGGCTCTCTAAGGGAAGAGAACTCATGAGTAGTGAATCCCCCTTCTCTACATTTTGGTGAACCCGACGTGAAGAACATCTTTTTGAAAAACTAGGAATTTATTTACCCCTACTTGGTGGGGTTGTAACTTTTGAATCGGTGCTTAGAATCTAGAACCATTTGAACCATTGGAAAGGTCTTCTAGAGAACTAGTTCAATCTCTAAAATACTAATGCCTATAGTACTTGAATTTTAAGGACCGACGCAAGTTCCGACCTCAAATTCTGCCCCGGAGACCTTGGAAAATGCAAATTACTAGAACATAGAAAATACCAAAAAAATCATAATGAATTTAATATCTTCTTTTATTAGTTCTGTATCTAGTTTTGTTCAAAATGTTAATGATGTTCCATTTCATGCATGTGATTGTGACTTGGCTTTACCCATGTCATTTGATATCTTTGATCCTTCTCATGAGAGTCCTCTTTCTTTAGAGGATATCTTGTTGCAAGAAGATGAAATCATTGATACATTTCTTAATATTACTCTACCTTATATTCATTCCAATGCACTCTCTTCTAGAGATGAGGCATTTGTGAATAAAATATCTCCTACTCATTCCAATGCACTCTCTTCTAGAGATGTTGCATTTGTGAATGATGAATTTCTTATCTATTCTAATGCACTCTCCTCTAGAGATGATCCATTAATGCACCATGAATATCCTTCCACATTTGATCCTGTTTGGATCGATATCGAGAATATGTCTTTGAATAATTATTCTACTAGTTGTGATGATTTTGTAAATGTAATCTATGTCTCTGCTACCCTTCAAAGGCCTAAGAGACTAGTCATTTATGTGACTCCAGATAGTCCTTCTCCTAAAAGGGTTTGTTCTATTGATGGGGTTCTATTTGATAGTGATTCCCTTGATATTTCTAAGGATCTCTCTTATAGAGCGGTAGCCCATACTTATGATACTAGAATGAATAAACAACTAAGCCTTCTTCAAGCACTTGAACCTATGACTAAAGAACCTACTGATTATGATATTGTTGAGAAATCTTAGGTTGCTTCGACTGAGGTCTCACTTTGGGACTTGCTTTAGTCTACTTTGGTTTATCAAGGTATGCTTCAAGAAGCCTTGTAAAAGATCTTCTTGCCTTCTTCCACTAGGCTGGTAGATGCTGACACATTGATGGCGTATATCCATGTAGATTCACTAAATATCACGTTCTATCCTTAGGAACTCCTGCCTCCGGAAGTACAAAAGCAAGAAGATCCTCTAATGATTATAGTTAACATTAATAATATTGGAATTAGATGTACTCTCATTGATGCTGGTTCAATGCTTAATGTATGTAACATTGATCTATTGCTAAGATTAATATTGACCCATCTTCTATTAATGCTTCTTCTGTTGACATTCATGGGTTCGATAATGTTGGGCGACAAGCTCTAGGTACAATAGTATTACCTTTGCAGTTTGGACCCATTATCGTACCTACCCTTGTATATGTCATGTCAGAGAAGTTACCTTATAACCTTCTTCTGGGTAGACCATGGATTCATGCTATGGGTGCAGTCCCGTCTACCTTACATAAGTCTATTAAGTTCATTTGCAACAACAAAGTAGTCACAGTCAAGGCTGACCTTGATGCTAAGCACTAATATGAGATGGAAACTATTGGTCAAGCTTTGGTTGTGCCTACTCTTATTCCTTCAGTGTCTTCTAGTGTGTCGATATTTACTCTAGCAATACCTACTACAAAGGGTAGTCTTGAGATAGATGTCCCTGAAAAAGATCCTTCTGAAGTGAGAAAGCTTAAGTCTATTCCTTCTACCTCTTCTCAAGAAAATACATGTCTTGGTGATGATTCGGGTCCTTCAAACTTTACAGATTCCTTTGTTTAGGAATATAAAGTCAACTCGATCCGCTTAAACCCTTCAATAACACCATTCACACCCACTATCGGAGATGATTGCTCTTCTGTATCGCAGGATAATGTGAATGCGAATTGTAATGTCCTTATTGTTGATCCTCCTTCTGAGGAAGAAGATTACGCATCTGCTAAGGAGGACAATGCTGATAGTCCTATCAAGAAAGATGATGATGATCCCATAGAAGAGTATGTTACCCCTTGCTGGAATAACGCTCTTTATGAAGATCCTCCTTATTCTCGTGATTTGCAAACACGTTATGGCCTTGACTTTAGGCTCATCTCTAAGTATGGTTATGAGTGTAAAGGTTGTGGGCGTAATGAACAAGGCATACAAGTCCCTATAGAATTCATGCCTTGTAAGAGTAACTTGGGGCTTGGTTTCTTGAATAAACCATCTGAGCAGAAACCACGGTTGAATGTTGACGTGATGTCCACTCAACCTCGTTCTCACAGATTGGTCCATCCTCCTTTGTCTTCTATCTTCATGTCTTCTTCTTCTTGTGAGAAATCAAGCTTTTCTCCATAGGATAAAGGGTTGCTTCCTGCTCCTCATCCTTTGTCTGAGCAAGAGCGTATTTTGTTGCGGCTTCTAAAAGCCCGTTTAATTAGTCTTCCTTCTCCTACATGCAAGAAATGTCATAAGAATGATCATGAAAACCATTCTTTTTGCACATACCATTGAGTGCTTGGCCATTCCACTAGTGAATGTAAGGCCTTGAAGGATAAAATAAAAAAACTTCATGATTCAGGTGCCTGCTAATGCACCTACCTCTTCTTTGCATAACCAGTGATATCGAGGTTTACCCCTATCCTGTTCCAAGTATCTTGTGTAGTTATCCTCCCCTTTATGTTGGGGGTAGTGATAACTTGTTCTGGAGGTGTGTGTCCTTCTAAGGAGCTCCTCTCTTCTCTATGTATTTTAAATTTAGCGTCCCTTGAGTGGACCTTCTTCCTTTTGCAGGGTTCCCAAGGATCCCTTTGAAAGATTTTCTCTCAAATGAATTCCATGGCATCTAGCTTGGGGGCAGCTCGACTAGACCTACATCGTATCCTTATGTCTAGCTTGGTGATAACTCGACTAGACTTCACTTTTAAAATAGTGCGTCCCTTGAGTGGACCCTCCTTCCTTTTGAAGGGTTCCCGAGGGACCCCTTTGAAAGATTTACAACCTAGCGATGGTCTATGTGATTGTCCACTCATTGGCTTGTGCGGCTGCTTCCTAACATGTCCTATTTGCAGGTAAACATTTCACCATCTCTGACTCTATGGAGTCCCCTCTTCTTGGTTTCCTTCATGTGAGATTTCTCGGAGGATACCTTCCTTGCAAGTTTGCGGGTCTGTAAGAAGATTTCTTGGTTTCCTTCATGTGAGAGTTCTTGGAGAATACCTTCCTTGTAGGTCTATGGGTTTGTAATGCTCTTTCTTGGTTTCCTTCATGTGAGATTTCTTGGAAGATACCTTCCTTGTAGGTCTACAGATCTATGAGGTGCTTTTCCTAGTTTCCTTCATGTGAGAGTTCTTGGAGGATACCTTCCTTGTAGGTCTGTAGGTCTGTAAGGTGCTTTATTGGTTTCCTTCATGTGAGAGCTCTTGGAGGATACAATCCTTGCAAGTTTGTGGGTCTGTGAGGTGCTTTTCCTAGTTTCCTTCATGTGAGAGTTCTTGAAGGATACCTCCCATGTAGGACCGTGAGGGCACTTTCGTACTTCAACTTAGTAGTTCTGCGAAACTATGAAGTCCTTTCCTACACTTTTGAGTTTGCTATAGCGTGCTCTGCTTCCTCATCGGTTCAAGTATACACCTCTTACTTTGTTACTTTGTTACTACTCTACTTTACCGAAGCACTCATCAATACTCGTGCTCGCTAAAGTGGGGAAAAAATGTATAGGAGCAAATTTGCACCCCTTATGCAAATTCCCCTTTCACCCTTCCTCCCTTTAGAAAACCAATCTCGAAGGTGAAATTCCACCTAAGCCTACTACCTTTGTTCCACTTGGCACCTGTTTTGAGCGTCAGTAGAGGCATTTTTATCTAGGACGCCCGCTCGATGTGCAGACTTCTATGCGGCACGTTAACGTTCCTGACAGATTCTCGCGTCTAGAGCGTACATAGGTGTTACAATTACCCATTGGGAGTCAACTTGTAATGCCCTCTTCAGTCGACCGACCCAACTATGGACATTTCTTCATCTTCCTTCTTCATATTCACTATTCATTACTTCCATTTTTATCTTTAGACCTCTCCATCCTTTCTAGCTCTCTCTTCACTCTCTAGCTCTTGACAAGCTCCAAGCAGCTTCTTCACCATCTCTTCAAAAAATTTACACTTCATAGTAGCAACATCAACACTCCATCACTTAAGTAGGGCAAGTGTGGAATGAAACACCATGGTAGCAGAGGCTTGAGTTCCTCTCATTTTCTCCTCCACAAGCCTTGAGCGCTTTGGGCAGAGGTGGTAAGATTTCAATCCTCTCCTCTATTACTTGGTTGAGTAGCATAACATTGTTTTTTAGTGTCTTTGTGTACTTTACTTTATTTCATACTTTTCTCTCTATCTATCTGGATGTCCGTGGAGGTGGGAACACCAAATGGGGGTTTGACTAAGGCAAGCCCATATACAGCTGCAACACTTTCTCCCTCTCTTGTGTGTAGGTATTGGAGACATTCACAAGCTGGAGGCTTCATCATCCGCATGGTTGTAAGTGCTTCCTTTCCCTTCTTCTCCTTATCTTCATCATTTCTATTTTATCTCATTCTAGTTCTACTACATTCTGTTACTTTATCACTTTCTATAATGTCTCAACAATTAGAGTAGAAGAATTCACTTAGTTGTTGTCTGAGATAAACTCATTTTCTAGTTCGTACGAGACGCCAACACACCTCTGGGATGCCAACGTGCCACATTGTCGTCTATGTTCTATGTTGACGTCCTTTGGCCGAGAGCTTGTCATTTTGTCCAGAGATCCTCTATGACCCACTCTTTTTGGTCCTTGAAATCTCGCCATTGTTCTTTGAGGTAGTTTAGGGTAGTTCACCTCATGAGGCTCTCTGAGTGAAGAGAACTCATGAGTAGAAAATACCCCTTCTCTATAAAAGGTTCACAGTAGATAGGGGAACATAACTAAATTCCTAATAGAGAAAACCTATTCTAATACAATTTAACCCAAGGACACCAAGATCTCAAGTTTAGACCTCTCCACCATTATAACTTGCAATTTAAGATAGACATTATAGAACCCTTAAAGGTTCATCTCATTAACATAGAGGCTAGGTTAATTTCCTACCAACATGTAATTCTTTTTGTTCATAAATTCATACTGTAAATAATATCATATGATTATTAATAATTACAAAGAAAAATAATCACTATTCAAGTATTTTTACCAACCTACCAAGGTAATTGAGTTAGACTAGTTCTTTACAACCCCTTCTATATTTCTCACTAGGTATAAATGTTGAATTTATTAACATCACCATATAAGTATTTAACATATATACCATACCAACACTAATAGGATATAGGGTTGACTATGTATGTACATTTAACTCAATCCACCTTAGTTTCTACTTTTATCTAGTTTATCAAATGAATGCTAATTTTGATCATCACCAATCCCATTCTATGCTATCATTGCTAGAATATAATTCATATGCATAAAATATGTATAACATCATAATAAACATAAAATAATTTTAGTCATACTTGATTAGAAGAACAATATCATTCTGTAATGTGGCTAATATATAATTCTAACAAATACCATTTTGTAGATGGAATTCAAACACAAAAAATAAGCATAATAGATATTCTTCTAAAATATGATGAGAAATCCAAAATGTATATAATATATTGAATGCAATTTTGAACAATGATCCATAATGATTTTCCAGATCACCATAGATTAAATAAAAATAGTAATAACTTCCTATAGAATCCATGAAGTACATATGCAATCCTTGAATGAGAATTCCTTCAAGAACCAAAGGGGTTTCATCCTCTGATCCTAATGAAAATTGGGTTTTCGTCCAATGAACACTACTCTTATGTGTTTTCATCCACAAAAGGAAATACAACACAAGTGTCCCAAATTTACAAGAAAATGACACAATAATTCAATTCCTTTACATGAATTTGTTTCCTTAAACTTATATGCTAACATTCCTCTTCGAGGAATAGGTTGGCCTTGATACCAATTGGTATCAAAGTCCAAAATTTGAATTCCCACCACACTAAATTAGGTCGGCCTTAAGGCCAATGTAGATTCCCTTAGAATAAGCATGGTCTGGTGGACCCATCAACATGCTTTCCCTACTCATTCCAGCTTCTTGAAACTTTTTCATTACTTCCACATGATCCTGTAATGTCTTATCCTTCAAGCCTATAAGGGTGGGTGCCAGTTGACTAGCACAGCCACCTTCTATTAGTGATATATTTCCGCTGCCCAATCCTCCCTTCTTAAGTTTTGGATATGATGTGAACATGCTATTAGGATTAGAAGGAAGATATCTAATAGTTACATGCAAATTTGATCAATAAAATAGAGAAATAAAATACACAGGAAATTATAGCAGAAACAAAATACAACACAAAGAATTTAACGTGGTTCACCCAATCCAAGCTACATCCTCAAAACCACAACCATCCAATAATTTTATTATCCACTACAAAATATATTACAATCTCTTGAATAATTTCCTTACTGCAACTCACATCCCAACCACTTATTACAAGCTTTTAGAAACTTCTAGAATTAGAGTTCTACAAAGTCAATTTTTTCCTTTTTCGATGAAATACCAACAAGTTCCATCATAGGTACTATGTTTTGAACCACACCTAAACATTCTCCTATGGAGGAATACAAAGGGATTCCCACAATTGACTTTGTCCTGGTATAGTGAGCTTGGACTAATGATCTTTGGATGGTGATATCTTTTCAATAGATGATCCTTTTCCCATGATCTATGGATATGTTGTGGGGCCTTTATTATAGATTCTATGACCCAAACTATAGATTGAGATGAGCTCCTACGAAGGAATGCACTAGAATTCCTAGATTCCACTTTGTAACTATTTTTTTAGAGAAAGGGATAATGACAAATCCCCCTGCCCAAAATTTCTTGTCCTAAAGAAATGAAAATTTGGATGCTCTAGGATTTCAAGTCCTTCCTAGGTAGAATATTCAATTGACAAGTCATTCCAATAGATAAGATACTCAGTTATATTCCCATTCCTTAGATTATTTACCATGGTATCAATTATAGATTCTAGAATAAGGATGAGTTTCACTTCATCATCAAGGGGTGGTAGCTTAGTAGAAGGAGATATATTCAATCCCAAAACCTTCTTTAGACATGAAACATGGAAAAAATTATGGATTTTGTTGTCTGTTGGAAGTTCCACCTCATAAGCAACTTATCCAATCTTTTGGATTATCTTGTATGGTCCATAAAACTTAGGCTCAAGCTTCTCTTCTCCTCTTTTCTTGATGGATGTATATCTATATGGATGCAACCTGATAAACACTATATCCCCTACCTTAAATTCTCTTTCTATGCACTTTCTATCTACATAAACCTTTTATTGGTTTCAAATGAGAAACTTGCAAATGATCCTTGAGAGTTCTCAAGATGTTTTGACTTTGATTAACCAAATCACTTGTTGTCAAAGCTCTACTATTGATGAGGACCAATTCTGCAAAGATGAATGCATCATATCCATATAGAGGTATGAATGGAGACATACCAATAGACATGTGATGAGTTGTGTTGTAACATTATTCTCCCAAATACAACCATTTTATCTTGGATGCCTATTGACTGGTGACATAATTCTTCAAGTATTCTTCCAACCACTTGTTTATAATTTAAGTTTTCCCATTAGTTTTTGGATGATAACTTGTGTTAGGGGTGAGTTTGGTGCCTAGCAGATGGAATAAATCCTTCCAAAAAGTGTTGATAAAATGAATATCTTTGACACTGACAATGTTCTTAGGTAACCCATGCAATTGAAAAACTTCCTTGAAGAATAGTTTTGCAACTTTCGGATCTTTGTTGTCACCGGGGATGGTAAATAAATGAGCATACTTGGTAAATTTTTCCACTACAATATAGATGCAATCCTTGCCTTGCGCTTTGGGTAATCTAGTGATGAAATCCATGGAGATACTTTCCCATTTATTCTCTAGAATGGGAAGAGGCTGTAGTAATCTAGTAAAAAACTCTCGTTCCCCTTTTTTTTGCTGACATGTGTTGCATTCTCGGATGTGTGAAAGAACATCCTCCTTAAGGCCCTTCCAAGCAAACCTTTCCTTGATCTTTCGATAAGTTTTGTAGAATCTAGGATGCCCTATTGTTGGCACATTATGATAAGCTTCTAATATCTTTTCCTTTACCTTAGATCTCAAAACTAGGAAGACACTATTTTTGAATAATATTAGGCCTTCCTCCACCACATAATAGTCATCCTTCTCTACACCTTCCTAGACACTGGTAGTAAAATGATCCATAGCATACTCATCCATGATGGAGTCCTTCGAATCAATCGATGTGATGAACATATGACACAGTGTAGGTCTCCTAAAGAGTGCATCTACCATAATATTATTCTTCCCCTTGATATATTCATTATAAAAATCATATACCTATAGTTTTATAGCCCATTTTTTTCGTCCATCATTCAAATTTTGTTGGATCAACAAGAATTTTAGTCTTTTATGCTCTTTCTTTACAATAAATCTTCCGCCTAGTAGGTATTATCAAAATTTCTCCAAGGCATGCATTATAGCTAGCAATTACTTATCATATATGGGATATCCTTTTTCATGCTCTCTTAATTTCCTACTTTCAAATGCAATGGGGTGTACCCTCTAATAGATAACAACTCCAATCCCTTCATCGAAGCATCACATTCTACAACAAATGGATGTGAAAAATAGGAATTGCAAGAATTGGTAAAAAGTTCATTATGTCTTTCAACTTCTCGAAGGTCCTTTGTGCTTTTTCTGTCCATTGCAAGGCTCCTTATTTAGTTAGATTGGTTAGAGGTACCATATACTAAGAGAATCCTCGAACAAACCTCCAATAATAGCTACATAGTCCAAAGATACCTCTTAGTTGAGACAAGTTTGTAGGAGGTAGAATTTATAGAATGGATTGGATCTTTTGTTGACAAACTTGAACTCCTTTAGCACTTATGAAATGTCCCAAATATAATATCTCTATTGACCCAAATTCACATTTCGACATCTTTGCAAAGAGAGATTGTTGCTCCAAAATTCCCAAGATAATATTCAAATGCTTCAAATGTTCTTCCCATGTTTTACTATAGATCAAAATATCATCAAAGAAAAACAACACGAACTTCCTTAAGTGCTTACCAAACACATGATTCATGCATGATTGGAAAGTTTTTGGAGCATTGGTGAGACCAAAGGGTATAACCAAGAGCTCAAAATTCTCATAGTGATACCAAAAAGCATTCTTCTAAACATCTTCTTCCCTCATTTAGATATTGTGGTATTCAAACCTCAAATGAATCTTTGAGAAGTATGAAAGGAAAAATTAGTGCAAAAATCGCTTTCCTAATGTCAATTCAAAGGGGAAACAATGCAAGAGTGTCTTTTAATTTCAAATTACAAAACATTAAGATGCACACTTAATGGATAGAATAAAATAGACAATAAACACAACAAAGAATGGACACCAAATTTATGTGGGAAAACCCTTTCGGGAGAAAAACCCACCACCAAAGAAAGATCACTTTATTAACAATAAAATGAATTACAATAAGTTAATGATCCCTTCTTCACAGGTATTTGTTCTCTGATATTATGAAGCAACATTACAATCAAACCAATCTCATAGTTCTTAAAGACCACAGTCAAGAGAAACACTGTTATAATGTTCGTTCAACATACAGTGCATAATGACCAAAGCGATCTTTTCTTCCAACACAAAATCAGCCTATCTGATATTTTCAATGTCCTCACAAAGACCTTTTGATCTCCAAGAATTTATGTCCAAACTAATTTAGTTCGTTCAACTATCAAGGACGTCCAACTGTTGACCATTGTGAATTTTTGGGATTATATTATCCCACATTTTTGTAGGATAGAAATGGTCAATAGTTTAAATCCAAAATCCCACTGACTTTACGTGTCCATGAGTTAGCCTTTTGTTATTTACCCATTTGAATATCTGTGGCCTCAATACACCCATCGACATAGCTCCACTGATATGAAAACCCATCGGCATAGGTCCCTTCTTCGACATAGTATTTCCACGTTCTTCTAACTTGCTAAGTTACACCAATATGACCTTCATCGGGATAACACCACTGGTACAAAGCCCATTGGGATAACTCCCTACATCGACGAAGAAATTAGAGATGATTTTGACAGTTTAAGTCACACCGATAGAAAACTCATTGGGATAACTTCCTTCATCGAAAAAGAAAATAAATGTTACTTTGAATAATAGACTTACTCCGATATAGAATCTCATCAACATAACTATAGTTAGGTTACACCGAATTGTTCAATAAGATCGATATGGCGATTAAACTTTCTATTGGTGTAACATCTTCAGGTTACACCGATAGGAACAAGAAAGCAACACAATTTCAAATGGA